>JABUQX010132788.1:5000-20000 GCA_015478945.1 Trachelipus rathkii | reverse complement strand
CTGGTGATATAATATTGAAAGTAATTTGGGATTGGGGTTAAGGTTGAGTTCTGGAGTTAGGGTTGGAGTTAGGTTAGGTTACGTTAGGTTAAATTACCTCACTCGTCACAGTACAGTTTCTACAGAACCCACTATATTATTACTGTTTTGATGCTATATACTATATATATATATATATATATCTTTCTGCCTATATATGTATATATATATATATATACAACATATATATACCTTCACATATATATATATATATATATATATATATAATAATAATATATATATACCATACATATATACCATATATATACTGGTGTAATTTTATCTTATATATATATATATGTTTATGCTAATAACAACAACAGCAACGCTCCCATGTATAACGTATATATATGTATGCCCCAACATATGTAGCAACTAACAACAGCATATAGCTGTATATATATATATATATATATGTATATATTAATGATCTGCAGCAGAGTGTCAGTTTTGCTGCATCCGGATGCAGATGTTTTGGGGCCTAGTATCCGCCCGGATACTGGATGCAGTTGTTTGATACTTATATATATATATGCCTTATAACCTTATATATATATATATATATGCGCCCTTATAACCAACCCCTTAACCTATATATACCTTATGCTGCTATATATATTAATATAACATATAATATACTTATATATATATATCTTATATATATATATATATATAGCATATATATGCAACATATATAACTGCTGCTGCTGCTCTAGCTGCTGTTTGCTATACTGCTGCTATATCAGAGTTTTGGCTGATCTATTGTATGAGAATTTGTGTTACCCACGGGGGTACGGAATGGGACCCAACTCAAATGCACCCCACCCAACCTCTTTTCCCAACCTTCACCCTTAATGAAAGAGATTTTTACAATAGATTGTAATAACATAGTATTGAGAATTCTAATTTGGAAGGTTGGAAGAGCTTGAGAAGCTGTCCAATTTTCTGCTGAGAGCCCCAGCATTGCTAATGCTCTCGAACTTGGAACATAAGTTGGAGGACAGGCCAAATATTTCCTTGCAAGTTTACTCAAGCGTGGGTGGGTACATTTTGCTTAACTTTCACCAACTGATTGGATCATCATTTGAATCTAATCGTTTTTCTTGATGATAGTTTTCAATCATTGCACTACATCTTTTGGTAATAGGTGTGTTTCTTCATCACTGCTGGACTGTGAAATTCTTCCAGTGAGTCTGTTATTGATTTACTTGTGTAGAAGGTATTGGTTCTGTAGATTTCGTTTTCCTTTTTAATGGGTGGCGAATTAATATTCTGTTCGCTGTTCAGGTTGAAGTTTTTCAACTGCAACACAAAGTAACGATTTAACTTGTTCTAATGACCCACAAATAAACTTGCCCTTTTTATAACGGGATCTAGTAAGTTACTGCAATGTGCATGAAGGTCATTAATTTCACCAGAATCAAGCGCAGTTTTCTTTGCTCTAGTTTAGTACATCTTTCGTTTTTAAAATATGTCATTTTCTGTTTAGAAGATATGGTTCAAAATGCTTCATAGCGTTGAGATTAATGATATTGCATCAGAGACTGAAGCTATAAGCTGCAGAGAGGCATGATTTTTTTTTTTGTAGTTTTTCTTCAAATAGTTTCAGTAGCTTAATGCAGTGTGATACGATCATTTTCCACATTCAACAAAATGTTAACTTTGAATACGAACGGCGTACGAAGCAAGAGGTTCTTTTGAGCATACTTCTTTCTGCATCATTTGAGTGTACTATTCAGCGGGTGAATGTCTTTGATGATAGATATAAGTCTTATCAAGCCACGTTTTGAATTGCCTTCAACATTTTCATTTTCATTTTTCTTTTTCAGATTCATCTTGTAGTATTTTTGACTATGGCATTCTTTATCAAATCAATAAACGTCACGCGAAAATCCGCGGAACGAGAAAGCGCGGATGCGGATGCTGCAGCCAATGGCAATTAACCGCGGTGCGTGCGGATGTTACCTTGCGTCGCTATTATATTATTAAAAAGATAGTATCAGCGGCATCCGCATCCGCAAGATTTGTATCAGCATCCACATCCCGCAAAGCAAATCTCTGAAACGTAAATCATCTACATTTGGCCCTTCCTTGGTATCACGTCCACTTATCCGGACTTTGATAAAGGATGCGGATGTATATATATATATATTATATATATACTTAACCTTATATATATACCATATATATATCTCTCTCTCTCTCTCTCTATACTTTGCTGTGCTACTGCTATAGTAACTAGTAGCCTTATATGTATATAAATCTATATATTTCTGCAGTTTCCATATACTTCAATAAAATATTTTTTTTTTTTTTTTAATTTTTATCTTGGCTATTTATTTGTATTGAAAAGCTGATTTGTTTTTAAAAAATTTATAGAGTAATTCAAATAATTATATTTTTTAATTTTATTAAAGAATTTACTCTAAAGAATAACAGGAATATAAAAATGAAAAAATATCATAAAGAAAAGAAGTTAAGCGAGAAGGAAAACAGAATAATAATCTATGAAATAATTACGGAAGAAAAAGGAAATGAATATCCAGCTTTAAAGTAGAAAATTGTCGACACAAGTATTTAGCTGAGCTGGTCTCATTTACGATGAGAACGTATGCGACTTCTGGGCAGAAAGAGACTAGAAATTTTTACCTCATATAAATTTTTGAGTGTAGAAATTATGACTTCAAAGTTAAGTCTTATTTTTCTTAAGCTTCCACTTCACGAATGGTGGAGGGTTAGGAAAAAGTGGATGGATGCAAACGATTTAGGTCCTCGTCCATCCTCAAGAGAAACTTTCAAGCTTCAATTGAAAGGCCAAAACTCACTGCATATATATAATATATATATATACTATTAGTATATATATATATATATATATACTTATATATATACCTATATATATATATATATACTATGCTATGCTATATTTACCTAATATTGTGCTGACATCCACATCCGCATCCGCATCCGCATCCGTGGATGTAAAAAATCTGACATCCGCATTTACGGATGTTAGAAATCTCATCCGCACTCATCCATCCACGCGGATATCAAGCTCCTGACGTCAATGCATCTACTTCAATATATATATATATATATATATATATATATATATATAACTATATATATATATATATATATATAACTATATATATACTATATATATATATATATATATATATATATATATATATATATATATATATATATATATATATATATATATATATATATTATTTATGTCTTGGATATTCTTATCCACAATTTTTAAAATTCCTCATCCACATCCGTGCGGAATAAGTAACGACGTACGGATTTCAATACAAAATTTCCTTTCCTTATCGCAATATTGCAATATTCATAAGATGTAAAATAATAAAGAAAGCTGCTAGTTGTCGGATCTCAGTAACAGATATATTAACTCAGTTGTCGGATTTCGGATGTTGGTGACAGATATCTTAACCCAGTTGTTGGATCTCGGATGTCAGTAACAGATATCTTAACTCAGTTGTCTGATCTCGGATGTCAGTAACAGGTATCTTAACTCAGTTGTCGGATCTCGGATGTCGGTAACAGATATCTTAACTCAGTTGTCGGAACTCGGATGTCGGTAACAGGTTTAGGTAACTTAGTGTTTAATTATTCCTACTTAATTTAATCACACTGTAGCTACACCACATAATCCAAAGAAACTGCAAGAAAAGCTTTCACAGCCAAAGTGGATAATTGTAATACTAATAATTCACCAACGTGATGGAACATACAACATACAACGCATATTAGAGGTGAAGGAAAGATTGATCTCGTTTGAAAGTTCAGATGCAAAAGTAAATCGAAATATGTTATAACATTATAAATATTATGATATGAATGTTATATAACATTCAAATGATTAAATATATATATATATATATATATATATATATAACTTTATAATATATATATATATATAATATGTATATATGTATATATAATAATAATAATAACATAACATATATATATTATTCTTAACAATTTTTTATGTATATATGTATATATATATATATATATATAACATATATGTATATGCTCATATATGTAGCAGCATAGCCTTAGCAGCCAACCTGCCTTAACATCTTCATATACCTGTATATGCCCATACTACTTTGCCATGTATGTATGCCGATTATAACCCATATAACCAATAATAATATGTATATAGCAATAACATATATCATATATGTCAGTGTATTGTTAATATATATGTAATATATATATATATATATACTCTTTAACTCTGGATACATTTCAATGTTTTTTAAATTTAATCAAAATTTTTAATTGCATTTTAATATTTTTTAATTTAACGTTAATTTTTTTTACTCTATATATAATATATATATATATATATACTATATACTACTCACACTCTGCTCCATAACACACTGCCTTATACTCCCTATATATCTCTCTCTATATCTTTGTTATATTTTCTCTATCTTACATATATATATATATATATATATAACTTATATATATATATATATATATTTATATATATATATATATATATCATCTATATATAACAATTATTTTATTTAACTTAACTTAATATATATATATATATATATACCTTATATATTACTCTGCTATATATATATATACCTTATATATGAGTCAGCATCCCCGGGCATGCCAACTAAAAAACTATAACAGGTATACGAAAATAAATATCATTTTGATAATCAGGAGACATTTTACCATGAAATTAAAATTAAAAAATAACGCTTTTAGGTAAAGGTGTTAAAAATTGATGAAAATTTACAGTTTTTGATGAAATCAAAAGATTGCGGCTTACTCCCGATCGAGACGGAAAGTTGCCAAATGTTAAATTTTTTTTTTAAGAATATCCCACGGGTAAACAAGAACGATAAGAGGGAGTCGAGGTTTCTCGGCCTACCGAGAGGGGACGACGGGGGGGACAGGGGACCCAGGAGTCCCACGCCACTCCTCAGTCGTGGGCACAAGAAGGATATAAAAAGAAAAAAAATATGTATTCTCAATTATATTATAAAGAAGCGACATTTAACCTTCTCCCAGGACCCCGAGGACTGCGGCACTGCAGGTCTTTCAAGTCAATCAAGGAGCCTTACTTTTTACTAATATTAATATGGAGTTATTAATAAATATTAGAATAAATTAAATTTTTTTTTTTTATTTCTTGCCGGTAAAATGTGCTCCACAGATTAATAAAATGATGATATTTATTTTTCATTATACATATGTTATAGTTTCACAGCACTATTAACTATATCTTATATATATATATATACATATATATACCTTATATAACATATATATATATAACCAACCTTTGCTGTATATATATGCTGTATATATATAATGTATACTATATATATATAATGGTGGCTTTGGAATGACATGAGTAGGCACAGCCTACGCTTGCGCTTAGTGAGGAGCTTAAGTATTGAATATATATATATATATATATATATATATATATATATATATATATTAACCTTATATATATATATATATATATATATATATATCTTGCTGCTATTACTACTCTTATATATATACCGCTAATATATATATGCCTCTTACATATAATATTGATTTCGTTCGGGGTCTAGCTTTAAGATCTACAGCATCAATTTTCACTCGATTCCTTTTTAATAGTAGCGATCGGTGGCAATTGTTAATTCTCGGGTCAAAAAATGGTTCACGGCTCCTTATTCTCTAAGGCTAGGCAGCTTTGGATGTGCCTGACGAGTCAGTATCTTTTTTTTAAATAATCTCCATTTAAATTGCATTAGCAAAGAAATATAATAATATTATTAATAACATAATTATAATTAACTAATTAATAGTGTATTTACTTTAACTGATCATCTCTTATATCGACTTATTTCATTCACAATACCATTATATAATTATTGACTCAACTGAGAGTCGGAGAAAACGCGTTTACTGACTCATTCTTTCTCTGCTACGATATAGGTTGCCTCTGCCTCAGATTTATATTTTTATGTTATTAATAATAAAGAGATTGTGTGGAGTTCTATTTGGTAATAATACGCTTTCATATTATTATATTACTGATTTTTGTGTGTTTTTTTAATAAAAATTGAGCTGTTAGTTTATAAATACGGGAATATTTGATCGTATTCGATTTAAGTTTCATTAAAAAGTACTAAATTCTTTTTCGAGTGTTGTAAAGCCTATTGAAATTCAAATGTTAGAAAATGTGCAATACAGAGAATGATGCGTATATGAATCTATTCATTCCCTTACATTGTCGCTAGTATATATATATATATATATACCTACACATATATATATATATACTCTCTTTACTATACTTATATATATATATATATATATATATATATGCTTATAACTGCTATTCTTTATATCTTTCTCTATATACGGCATGAAAAAATAATACGAAATTTTACCTGCAAGAAGAAGAAAAATGATCTTCTTTATAAATGTGATGTAAAGTAATATATATATATATATATATATGTATATAATATATAACCTTATATATATATATATATATATATATATAATAACTAACTATATATATATACCTATATTTATATATATATATAACAACACATATATTTATATATATATATATATATATATAATATATATATATATATATATATATAATAACTATATATATATATATACTATATATATATATATATATATATATATTTTGATTGCCTACTCAAGGTACGATACGAGCCGCCGCCGATGCTAACTTTATATACCACTGCTATATATATGTATGTACATAACATATATATAATATATATATATGTATATGTATATATAACCAATATATGACAACATAATAACCAATAATAACTCTTCAACTCCTTAATATATATATAACTATATACTATTTATAATATATGTATGTATATAACCTTAGTAATATATATATATATATATATATATATATATATATATATATATATATATATATATATAATAATATATGATTTTATTTTTATATATATATTTTTTTACAATTGCATTTTAATATTTTTGTAAATTTAACGTTAATTTTTTTTATATATATATATAATTACATTTCAATCATTTGTTAATTCAATTATTATTATTTTTTAAAATTACATTTCAATTCTTTAATAAAATTAATTCAAAATTTTTATACCTAACTTTTATTTCTGGAATTTAAAAAATTTAAAAAAACAAAAAATTAGATATATTTTTACCTAAAATTACGTCAACTATAATAAAAAATAGCAATACATTATTAATTAAAATACTTAAAACCATTGATACAATAATTGATATAATAATTATCATAAATTATTTTAATTTTTTAAAAATATTTAATCAAAATTACCACAAAGTAATTTAAATAAATTACTTAAATTGGCATTTAATAATGATTAAGTATTAATAAAACAAAACAAAAATTAAAAATTTACAATAATTGCCATTCTAAAATTCACTAAAAAAAATATTAACGTCATATAAAGCCTAAAATACACTAAAAAAATAAGTGAGCTACGTCATATAACACTAAAATTCACTAAAAAAAATATTATCATCAAAATATCACCAAAAAAGAATTTTCTGTTAATTAAAATTAATAGAGAATGAACAATAAAACGTTAAACGTATGTGCTTGGGGGAAGGGGAAGAATCGGGGGGGGAAAGAAAGAGAGGAAGAATCAGGGGAAGGGGTACTGGGGAAAACTTACCTAAAGTTAATAAAAAAAGTTATTTTTAGTTACAATGTAATGTTTCCCCCACTTTTCTTTCTATCAATCTATCTATTTATCTATCTCTGTCTCTCTCAATAAGATGTTCTCTCTCTCTCTCTCTCTCTCTCTCTCTCTCTCTCTCTCTCTCTCTCTCTCTATCTATCTACTATCTATCTATCTCCATCTATCTATCTACTGTCTGTCTATCTGTCTATCTGTATGTAAAAGCATGTTTACTCTATATATACTCTCCTCTCTCTCTCTATATCTCTATATATACTCTACTCTCTCTCTCTCTCTCTCTCTCTCTCTCCATTAAATCCAGAAAATTATAGTTTGCTGTTCGTATTCGGTAATAATTTGAAGTAATTACCTCATCTGAGCAGAATTATCTGACCTTACCCTAATTTATATTAAATATAAAGTCATATAAATTAAATATATATATATAATAATATGTATATGTATATATATATGTAATATATAATATATATATATATATATATATATATATATATATAATAACATATATATATATATATATATATATATATATATATTATATATATATATATATATATATATATATATATATAATAATAATAAAAAAAATATATAATAATATAATATATATATATATATATATATATATATATATATATATATATATATATATATATATATCCCAAGGAGCATATGTTTTTTTTAAATATTTTGTTGTGAAAAAAAGCAGCATTCCTCTCCCCCAGCATTCAATTTTTAAAAACTTTATTTCTGGTGTGGATTTGAAATTTGGTGTGAGTTTATAGGTGCGAAATGCCCGATATAGCAATCAGTCTATATTGGTTAGTTTTTATGTGAAATCATTATTTTAGAAGGTACCAGTAAACGTACACTCTTGACTTTTCTTCAAAAAATGAACTGAGCATTGAGTTGAATTAGAGAGTAAAATTACAATTCTTGATTACCCAAATGCCGACAGGAAAAAAATGTGTCGATAGGTGTCCGATCATTTGGCATTGTTGATTTAGTGTGTCGACGGTTTGGACGAGTAGCAGAAAATTTTATCGACATTTTACCTTTAATTATTTGTCGGCATTTTGGACAAGTGGAAATTTTGTTTAATGTCCTATCGATCATTTTTCGTGTCGGAGATATGAGGTAGTCCCCAATAAATATTACATTCAAATATTTGTGTTGGCTATGGGGAATCCTATTTCTCCCCGTTTTTGTGTGTTATATACGTAATTTTTTGAGGGATATTTTATCTTCAAGTACTAGAGTCTTAGTCTGGCTCCGATATGGACCGTATTTTTATGTTAATAGCTAATTCATGTAACGTACAAAATAATTTGGAAACAGTTTAAGAATAATTTTAGTACCCAACATTAAATTTACCATAGAAAAAGAGCATAATAAAAGTATTCTATTCTTCGACATATTTATTTAGAGTTGATAATGGATTTAAATTTAATATTTATAGAAAACCTACGAATCTTAATTCATTTCGTGCAATTTTATTCCTTGGATAAGATTATGGAAATTGGTATGAAATTGCAATACCCAAAGGAATTCCTTGAAGACTGCTGTAGAAGAGCAAAGAAAACATTTTATTTACCATCTGATAAACCAGAAACATCTACTAAATACATATTAAAATTAACATACAACGAAAATTTTCTTAAAGTTCTTTACTTTTTAATGTTAGGGTAGTATTTACATTTGATAAAACTATCTAATCAAAAACCTCACCATCTAAGAACAGTGTATATATGTATTATGTATATAAATTCCATGTAAGGATTGCAATAAGTTTAACATCGGTCAAACTGGTAAGGATTTTAAGATAATAATAAATCGGCTCAAGTATAGCGTTAGAACTGAACAGGTTAATAATGCACTCTCCTCAATATTTTTCAAGTATGAACCATAGAATTGATTGGGTCTCGTCAAATGAAAGTATAAAATCTTCTTCCATAGTCTCAAGAAATATCATTGAATCGGCAATAATCAAGATTACTTCGCCCAAAAATATAAATATTAGCCAGGGATTGTATAGCTTGGATAATTTTGATTAGATTTTTGTCTAAGTATGTCATTAGAGACAAAATTTAGCATCACTAATATCATTGATTTTTTGTCATTGCTGTTGTTTGTTGCCATTTATCATTGTCAGTTTTGTTTTAATTGCTTTTAGTTTTATATTTTTAATTTAATTTTATTATTATTATTATTATTATTATTATTATTATTATTATTATTATTATTATTATTATTATTATTATTATTATTATTTTTATTTTAATTATTATATTTCAACGGGAAATATTATTGCTGTGGTATTATTATTATTATTGTGTATTGTTATATTATGTGTGTGTGTGTGTGTGTGTGTGTGTGTGTGTGTGTGTGTGTGTGTGTGTGTGTGTATTATTATTTGCTGTGATTATTATTATTGCTGTGATTATTATTATTGCTGTGATTATTATTATTGCTGTGATTATTATTATTGCTGTGATTATTATTATTATTATTATTATTATTATTATTATTATTATTATTATTAGAGTGTGTGTGTGTGTGTGTATGTGTGTATTGTGTGTTGCTGTGATTATTATTATTGCTGTGATTATTGCTGTGATTATTATTATTGCTGTGATTATTATTATTATTATTATTATTATTATTATTATTATTATTATTAATTATTATTATAATTTTTATTTACTGATACTATTATTATTATTATTATTATTATTATTATTATTATATTATTATTATTATTATTATTATTATTATTATTATTATTATTATTATTATTATTATTATTATTATTATTATTATTATTATTATTATTATTATTATTATTATTATTATTGTGTGTGTGTGTATGTGTGTATGTGTGTGTGTGTATTATTTGTTATTGTCATTATTATGATTACCATTTTACTGATTTTAGTTTTTGTTATTTTTCGCTACTGTTTTAAATAAAGGATAGTTGTAAAGTGAAAATAATTGTTTGTATTGCAGGTAAATTCATTTTTAGTGTTTAGTTGGTTGTAACTTTTAAGAGCTCTTGATTTGTTACTTTTTGGAATGAAAAAATGTTTTAAACAGAGTTTTTATCTTGCACAAGTTTCATGAATTTTCTCTTTTACGCCTTAGGAATGTGTAGTGAAATACACGAAAGTGCTTGGTACATTTGTTTTTCATTTTCCTTCTGGATTGTGTGCAAAATATAATTCTCGTGCAAAAGAGAATAAATTTATATATAACTATATATATATATATATATATATATATATATATATATCTCTTTACCTATATAATATATATATATATATATATATATATATATATATATATATATATATTATGGCACACTAAACATGTCAAAGGCATAATAATTCTAAAACCCCCACAGTGAACAAAAGCTTATTATTTTAGCAGGACGTTTCACGTGAACGTTACTGTTACTTCATTCAGCTGTAACATAAATAGATTAAACTTATTCTTATAAATTTTGTTAGCTGAAAATGATGGTACTTTCATGGACGTCACCAACATAATAAACTACCTTTTGGAGTTTGTGAATTGCTATATATAATATATATATATATATATATATATATATACATATATAAGATATATGTAATTTAATATATAGATATATATACCTACTTCAGTTATTTATATATATAACATATATATATATATATATGCTGCTGTGTTAATTAATTGTATATATTAGAACGTCCCCAAAAATATTCTTTTTATAATTTTTTTTTTTTTTTTTTTTAAGGGAGTTCTTCAGACTATATATATATATATATATATATATATATATATATATATATATATATATATATATATTATATATATATATATATATATATATATATATATATGCACTCCCAACGGTATTTTTGTAGGTATTTCCATCTAATACTATATTCTTTCTATGTAATATATATTGCTATTGCTGATTGTTCAGCGGGACATTTCAAGTTTTGTGTTTTTTATTTTTGGTCATAAAATTTTAACTGTAGAATATACAATAATAAAACTTTTTAGGTTTGTATATTTGGTAATGTTGCGCATTTTTACACCCATGCAACTTTTTTGTAGGATCAATTGATTATTAGTTATTTAATTTTTTCCCATGGTTCATTCCAGTTTGCTGCAAAATCAAATTTTAATCCCCCCAAAATTTTCATTTTGTGAAGTAATAAACGAAAAGTCGCGATAACCTTTTTAATATTTATTCAATCAGTATGAAATTTTCAGATCATGTGTACTTAGGCTAGATACACAAATTGTAGTTGAATCAATATTTTACATACCCTACCCTTTTGATTTCCCGTAAACAGCGGCATAATGAAATGATATAAAAAAACTTTATTTAAATAAAAGTTGTGCATCTTACCCACTTATACCTGCTCCAAAAATTTTATATTGATCACATGAATATTATACAAGTTATTGTGACTTTTATTTACGACCGGGGAATGAAAATTTCTGAGGAATATACACTTTACCACGAACTGTGTGAATTATAGAAAAACTAAATATGAAATATTTAAATGCATCTTTTATCTGTATATATTTTAAGCTGGAAGTCATTCCAATAAAAGTTGTTAGGGGGAATTTAGTAATTTAAAAGAATGTTTCATAATTCTTTCATTCTAGAATGATAAGTGCTCGTTCATATAGGTTCGAATTAATAGGGTCGATGAGGAGACCCTTCCTTTAATAGGGTCGATGAGGAGACCCTTCCTTAATAA
Source organism: Trachelipus rathkii (assembly GCA_015478945.1). NCBI lineage: Eukaryota > Metazoa > Arthropoda > Malacostraca > Isopoda > Trachelipodidae > Trachelipus > Trachelipus rathkii. The sequence goes on along the minus strand of JABUQX010132788.1, from coordinate 7,420 downwards.
TAGGTCAATGAAATTCTGCCTGTTTTCTTTTTCATCAAGTGCAATAATTAAAAAGGTATGCGACTTGACATTTACATTTTTTTTTTTTTACATTTTGATGCTTGGGACAGTTTAATATATATATATATATATATATATATATATATGCCGCCAGCCCAGCCGCCCGTAACCCGCGCTGCCTTTACTTCCTTTGCTGCTGCAGCGCTTATATACCTGCTTATCTCCACCATATATATATATATATACCGCCTTTATACTGCCTTATGTACTGCTATATATATATATATCGAGGATGGCACGAAAATCAAATTAAAAATCAATTGATTTTTATGATTTTTATAAATAAATCATGATTTTGATTTCTGTTCTGATTTTTGATTTTTGATTTTTATATTTTTTTATTGACACTGACTTTTTATATTTTAAGTAATTTAGCTATTAAGAGATAAGGAATTAAAATAAAACATATATTATGAAGTTTTTAATATATATTTTTTTCAATTTTCAACAAACTATTGGCATTATAACCCGTAGGTAAGTCTTTAACATTCTTTAGTGCTGCTATTTCTCATTGTTTCATTGTAAGATTTTGAACCCAGGGCTAGGGCCTAGGGTTAAAAGTAATACTTAATCGATTCTCTAGACTAATGATATATATATTATTTTGTATAATATATCGTATAATAGATATGTTAGGCTAGTATTTGAATATTGTCTACAATTTTAGCACCCTTATTAAAATAGACATAGATATGCTGAAGAGGGCGCAACGCGTAAAGCAACGAGGAGGTAGAATTTTGGCTTTGAGGATAAAAGAATAGGCGTGAAATTGTCTAGATAGGTATGCAGCTTCTTAAATATTATTAATGTATTATATTTATTATAGGTTGACAGGGACACATTCTGGAGGGGCCAATGCAGCTAATTATAAATTTTTATTGGTTGACTGGGACAGTCTAAAAGCCACGGCTTCTCAGTATTACTCTTATTTGTGGGTTGACTGGAAGACATTCTAAGAGGGGGTCAATGCAGCTTCTTAAATATTATTTTTTTAATTATTAATTATTATTGGTTGACTGGGACCGTCTAGATAGGCCATGCGGCCTGTAAGTATTATTCTTACTTATTATTTGATATTTATTATTAGGAGTTGACTGGACATTCTAGAGGGGCCAATGTGGCTTCTTAATTATTAATTTTTATTGGTTGACTGGGACAGTCTAAAAAGGATACAGCTTCTTAAATATTATTCTTATTTATTACTGGTTGACTGGGACAGCATTCTAGAGGCGTCAATGCGGTTTCTCAATTATTATTTTTAATTATTAATTATATACATTATTATTATTGGTTGACTGGGACCGTCTAGATAGGCTTATATCTTTGCTTCCCAAGTATTGTTCTTATTATTATTTATTAGTTGACTGGGACATTCTAGAGGGGGCCAGTGTAGCTTCTTATATTAATGCAATTTTACTGATTGACTGGACAGTCTAAAAGGACCATACAGCTTCTTGTATTATATGCTTATTTGCTATGGGTTGACTGGGGGCATTCTAGGAGAGGGTTAATGCGGTTTCTTAATTATTATTCGGAATAGTGAGGCTATTGACCTACAAGCCAATCAACAATAAAAAACACAAGCTCAGCTAATAAACCATGGTGGCATTGACTCTACAGTATCCCAACCACATAATATGTAAACTCAAGAAATACCACAAAAAAAAAAATGGCTCAGACTGATCGGCCAATATTAATAATTAAAGAAATAATAATTAGGCCACTGCTGGTCCTCTAGGTGGTCAATAATATCTGTAATAGGCTTCCGCATGGTGTTACGTCGCTAAATAAATTCAACCGGCGCATTAACCCCTAAACTCCCGATCAGCTTCCCATAAAATGATTGGAATAATTTTTAATAAAAATTAATCTAACATTATCCAAAATCAAAACGAAATCACTAAGTTATTCTAGTATTCTAGCTAGATTAAATGAATATCAATTTAAATCTAAGTGCTCGCATTGTTTAATTCCCAGTCAATCCTAATAATTAATAAAAGAATAATAATTCAGAAGCCGCATGGGCCTATCTTGACTGTCCCAGTCAGCCATAATAATAATTGATGTTTATTCTTAATTATTAGTGATTGATCTGGGAACAGTGTTGTAGGCCACCCTATGCAGCTGAGATTACCATGATTTGTGTTTTGGTTGCTATTGACGACGGTCAGAGTAAGCTTGGCTTTTTAATACTCAATCCATTCATTAATTACATTAATTATTATTAAAAATTATTCTTAATTCTAAATTTTTGTGGGTTGACACATTCTAGAGAGGACAATGCGGCTTCTCAATTATTAATTCTTATTGGTTTTGCTCTGGGTGATATTTGGAATAAATGGTATAGCGGTATGCCCAAA
>JABUQX010132787.1:20000-22290 GCA_015478945.1 Trachelipus rathkii | reverse complement strand
TTGTTCAGTTCCGTTCGTTCTTCCATTTCCATTTTATCCATTCCTTTCCGCGTTCCATTATGTGTGTGTGTGTGTGTTGTGTGTTATTTATTTTGACAGTCTAAGTTTGATTATTATTATTAATGTTGTTTATATTTATTTTTTTTTTTAGTCTGTTTTTTATTATTATTATTATTATTTATTTATTATTATTTATTATTGTTGTTATTTGTTGTTATTATTATTATTATTATTATTATTATTATTATTATTATTATTATTATTATTATTATTATTATTATTATTATTATTATTATTATTATTATTATTATTATTGTTATTTTGTTATTGTTATTAGTGTTATGTGTGTGTGTGTGTTATTGTGTATTATTATTATTGTATTGTATTGTATTGTGTGTGTGTGTGTGTTTTTGTGTATTGTTATTATTGTTATTATTATTATTATTGTTATTGTTATTGTTATTGTTATTGTTATTGTTATTGTTATTGTTATTGTTATTGTGATTGTTATTGTTATTATTATTATTATTATTATTATTATTATTATTATTGTTATTATTATTATTATTGCTATTATTGTTATTGTTATTGTTATTGTTGCTTGCAGAGCTCAATGGCATGGTGGTTTGATTTGAAGGTTATAATTGGAGTTAATTAAAACATGAAGGATGTGGAAGCTAGGATATTTTGAGCTAGATTTGATGACCCTGGCGGAGGGGTCGTTTTTTGGAATCCGGCCCACAACAAGATAGTAAAGGAATCTGCGATTAGCAATGTTGGGAAATTAAGAAACATCGATGGGAGTGTGTGTGAAATTAATTTTTTATTATTATTTTTTTTATTTTTAAAAACTTCTATTACATCTCACAAAGATATTACGTCTTCTAAAGGTTTAAGACTGATATTTCTATATTCAAATCTTATTTTCTCTTTATCAACGTTAGCTAACATATTTTATAAGTTATATGTTTAATTTTGTTTTACTTTTATTTATTTTAATTTTATTTATTTTAAAATTACTTTTGTTTTAGTTTTTCAATTTTACTTATTTAAATTTATTTTACTATTGATATTATTATTATCATTATTATTATTATTATTATTATTATTATTATTATTATTATTATTATTATTAGTAAGCATCCTTTTGCTCTCATTTTATATACCTACTAAAAAGCATATACATTTAACAATCCCTTATGTGATACATTTATTGAAGTTTTGAAGAATTTCATATTTTTGAAATAACATCTTTTGTTATTTTATTATCTTTTATTTCAATTTTTTTTTTAATTTTCCAAATTATTTTGTACAAGATCATTTCGCTTGTCAATCGCTGCTTTTTTCCTTTTATGTGAAAAATGCATTTGCATGAAATCCATCACAGTTATAGAGATTTACAAGCTCTAAAATGCATATGTATCTTATACACAAGGTTCATTATTTAATTTTCTGATGTGTTTGCTAGACCCATTTCTTGTACCATCAAAAACGTTGCCTGTTTGTACTTTCTCCTTTGCACAGCCGTAATTTGGTTCATTCTCAATGCCGATTCTTTTTTTTCTTCTTGGTGTTTCTTCTTCCATTCCATTATTTATTATTATTATTATTATTATTTATTATTATTATTATTATTATTATTATTATTATTATTGTTATTATTATTATTATTATTATTATTATTATTATTATTATTATTTATTATTATTATTATTTATTATTATTGTTATTATTTATTATTATTTTATTGTTATTATTGTTATTATTGTTATTCATTATTTATTGTTATTTATTTATTGTTATTGTTATTGTTATTGTTATTGTTATTGTTTTCCATTCCATTCCATTCCATTCCATTCCATTCCATTCCATTCCATTCCATTCCATTCCATTCCATTCCATTCCATTCCATTCCATTCCATTCCATTCCATTCCATTCCATTCCATTCCATTCCATTCCATTCCATTCCATTCCATTCCATTCCATTCCATTCCATTCCATTCCATCCATTCCATTCCATTCCATTCCATTCCATTCCATTCCATTCCATTCCATTCCATTCCATTCCATTCCATTCCATTCCATTCCATTCCATTCCATTCCATTCCATTCCATTCCATTCCATTCCATTCCATTCCATTCCATTCCATTCCATTCCATTCCATTCCATTCCATTCCATTCCATTCCATTCCATTCCATTCCATTCCATTCCATTCCATTCCATTCCATTCCATTCCATTCCATTCCATTCCATTCCATTCCATTCCATTCCATTCCATTCCATTCCA
>JABUQX010132787.1:7500-15000 GCA_015478945.1 Trachelipus rathkii | reverse complement strand
ATATTATTTTTATTATATTATTATTATTATTTTTTTATTACTATTATTATTATTATTATTATTATTATTATTATTATTTATTATTATTATTATTATTATTATTATTATTATTATTATTATTATTATTATTATTATTATTATTTATTATTATTATTATTATTATTATTATTATTATTATTATTATTATTATTATATATTATTATTATTATTATTGTTATTGTTATTGTTATTGTTATTGTTATTGTTATTGTTATTATTGTTATTATTTTTGAGACTTAAGACTTTCTATTCATTTGATTCATTATTATTTTACCACTGATTTAAATATTGTTAAATTTATTTTAGGATTATAAAAGAATACCATAAAGCATCGATTCTGCTACTAAAATTGTGTTCTTAATATATAAAAAAAGAATTATCACATAATTTTTTAAAGGAAAATAATCATTTAAGATTTTGTATGTTGCCAGATAAGATCATTGCTTTTGAGTTTCTTAATTTGAATCATGATATGATTGAAGGTTTTTAATTGAATAGAACTAAAATTTTAAAATTTTGATTTAAAAAAAAAAAAAAAAAAAAAAAAAAAAAAAAAAAAAAGCCTAAAATTTATTTCAAAACTACTTTATAAATCTCAGAAAAAAATAATAACTTAAATTTTTTTTCTCTTCGTACTTTATTTAAGAATTATCTATTTATTCTAATTAGTTATATCTAATTATCAATCTGAGAAACCCTATTAAAAATTTTCTTATAATTATACTGCTAATTTCTTGCTTAGTTATTATGCTTTAATTAATAATGAATTGTAACATGTATTTCTCGCTGTCATGGTAATATGTTGTTATACTCGAGTTGTAAAGGCCGCCGTGAGTGGACGTCTCGTGAAGTTCAAAATAGTTATTTTTTCAGTCTTTCTTTTTATAACATTCAATTTAACAATTATAAAACTATTTTGAGATTTGCATTTTTAATTTATAAGGCCTTCTTTAATATATATATATATATATATATATATATTATATATATATTATATATATATATATAATATATATATATATATATATAATATATATATATATATAATTTAATATATATATATATATATATATATATATATATATATATATATATTATAATATATGTATGTGTATGTATGATATATATATATATATATATATGTGTTGTGTATATATATATTATATATTATATATATATTATAAATATATATAGATAATATATATATAATATATATATTATATATATAATATATATATATATAATATATATATATATATATTACTATATAATATATGTGTATGTATATGTATATATAGATGTATGTATATGTACTGGGAAAAAAATTTGTGTATGTGGTATATATATATATATATATGTTATATATATATATGTATATACGTAATATATAATATATATTCTATAATATATATATATACTATATATATATAATATTATTATATTATTTAATAATAATATATATATAATATATATACTATATAATATGTATTATACTATATATATATACAATATAAAGCTATATACTACTATATAATATATTACAAGTTACTAAACATTAATTTTTAGAGACTTTTAGTCTAATATTCGAGTAAATCTAACAAAATGGTCAACAAAATGTATTTAAATTATTGCAATCATTTTATTTTTATACAATAGCACCGAACAACTATTAAACATTAATTTTTAGAGACTTTTAGTCTAATATTCGAGTAAATCTGGCAACACTGTAGAAATAACTTGGACCCACGTGTATTAGTCCGCGCACGAGATTTTGACGAAATCATTCTGTGTATTAGTTTGGCTTTGTGAAGTTGAATTTTCTGCCTCTTATAGACTTTTAATTTTTATTTTTGCAGTAATATGTATTGTTCCCAGATGTGATTTATAAAAATAGACTTTGTCTTTATATTTTTTAACAAATCTATGCTATTTAGAAACTTTAGAAAATGGGTAAATTTAAGGACTTGAGTCCACGCAAAGTTGGACAAATAAATGTTCTATTAAGTGTAGGTACGCTAAAACAGAAAGAAATAGCCAAAAAATTGAATGTATCAACTCAATCAGTTAGCAATATTAAAAAGAAAATGGAAAACAGTCAAAATTTGAACTCGAGTAGGGTTGGAAAATGTGGTCGGAAACGTAAAACAACTCCTAGAATGGATAGAAAGATAATAAAAGAGGCTCTTCTTAACAGAAGATTAACTTGCAAACAGATTTCTTTTCAACTGGCTGCGGAGGGTGTTATTCTTGCCCGAAGAACAGTGAACAAGAGGCTTTTGGAAGTTGGATTGAAAGCGTATCGCCCGAGAAAGAAGCCTCGACTTACAGAGATGATGATGAAGACACGTTATGCCTGGGCTAAGAACCATGTTGAGTGGACTTCCGAGCAATGGGAAAAGGTAAGAATGACACATCTATAGTTAACTTGTATTGGACAAAAGATCATTAATTATTATTAGAAGTTGTGGTGCATAAAAATAATTTATTAGTGGATATAGGAATATTTTCTGTTACAGTATCTGTGACAGTATTTTTTTTAACTGTACTGTATATTATTTATATTCATGTAGGTAGTTAGTTCTCTTGACTGTATGAACTGTATATTTTCTTTTTTCATGTAGGTAGTCTTCTCTGACGAATCAACCATCGCAGTACTTGATGACCGTGTTCAGACTGTTCGAAGACGAGCTGGTGAAGAATTTTTAGCTCAATGTCTGAAGAAAACAATAAAATTTCCAACAAAAATCATGGTGTGGGGAGCTATTTCTGTGCATGGAACAAGCCGTTTACACATTGTTGATGGAACCATGGACCAATTTAAGTACATAGAGGTACTTAAAGGTCGTTTGTTACCTCAAATAAGGGAATGGTATGGTGAAAGTCCTTGGATATTTCAACAAGACTCTGCTCCATGCCATACTGCAAAATCGGTGAAGAAATGGTGCACAGAAAATGGCGTTCAGGTGCTCCCATGGGCTGGAAATTCTCCAGACATGAATCCTATAGAGAGTTTATGGTGCATACTCAAGGATGAAATACATAAACAGCCCATTACGACCAAACAACAACTTATAGAACGTCTTATTGAAGTTTGGTTTCGATCTCCGCGAATTCAAGAAATGTGCAGAACTTTGATCACTGGCATGCCAAGACGTGTTAAAGCACTTATTCATGCAAAAGGTGGCCAAACTGCTTATTAAACAATATATCATATACAACACCATCATATACACCCAACATTAAAATGTTTTTTTTTATCAATACCTATTGACACTGCGGTTAATGCAGTTATTTATCAATAAATTTGAAATTTTTGAAAATCCTAATAATTGTGCCAGTACTTTATATAGTATATATATTCCTACTAACTATATAATATATATATATATATATTTATATATATATATAATATAAATATAATATATATATAATATATATATATATAATTTTATATATATATATATATATAAATATATATATAATAAATTTCAAAAATTTCAAATGTGTGTGACATAAATATTGAATTCTTCATGCTTGTATAATATAATTCACCCAATTCTCGTATGACATTACTTAAACTATTTTGTAAACCTTGAGAAGATTTCGTTATGTTTTAAATATGCTTATATGTTATTTATATTGATATTTGCATCGAAATGTACACTTTAAAAGGGAAAAGTCTCGGAAGCACTTAATATGTATGTATATATTGAGAGAAATTTTTTAAAGAATTTTAAATAAATTAATAAAATAAATAAATTAAAGGATTATAATAGATAATTAAGTTTTTAACGGGTGTTAATTTTAAAGAAAAAAAGGAATGGGGTAAATAAGGAAAAGGAGGAAGGGGGGAAAGGGGAGAGGAGGAAAGAGGGTGGGGAAATTAAGATATAAAAAGCTGATAGTGTGGGTTTATAACCTTTTATTATTTATTAATATATATTCATAAACGTATTCAATTTAATTGTTATTGTGGGAAATGTATTTGGTGAGCGGAACAGGTGGTAGCCGAGTGTTGGAAAGTACCTAAGAGATGGAGGAATGCTTCCCAACAAAGCGTGCAGCAACTGAATGATTATATATAGAAGTAGGGAAGCATGGGAGGAGGGTAGGTAATTAGGAAAATGGAGAGGTGTATGAACGTGAGAGGGTAAAACGAGGATATTGAAGGAAGGAGGAAGTGGGGTGATGAATTTGAAGAAAAAAAAGATTGAGATGGCTTAGGATAAACAAAAGAAACTAAGCTGAAGGGAAGAAGGAGATGGATTTTGGAAAAAATAACAAGAGGTTAGATATCAGGAAGTGAACAGAGAAGTTGAGGGCGAGGAGGGAAGGGGTGGGAATAAGTTATTGAGGAAAGAGATGTAGGGATAGGTGAAGGTTGTCAAATGTAACACAGGTGAGTCATAGCGACTAAAGAGCTGGGTAAAAGTGAAAATCTCGCTGAGGAATATGTGCAGGCGATTCTATAATCACCACACCCCCAAAATGTGCATATTCAACAGCACCAAAAGAACACACAGTGATATGGAGCGGGGAAGACAGGAGAAGAAGAGGAAAAAGATTATTGGGCGAGAGCTGAATAGTGTTGGGAAAGTTCGCTGGGTAAATGAAAATTTGTCTATTGGAAGAGATTTGAATGCAAAGGAGTGGGAAGGAAAAGGACCGGTCGGACCAGATATAATAGGACCATCTTGGACCGCGTAGGGCGAGAGAATGCTAATGGAGAAAGTCTGATAGAGTGAAATGAATGTCGCAAGCACAGCCCAATGATAGTGGGGGAATACATTGGTTACAAAAAAAAGTGAAAAAAATCATAAGTATACATTGGAAGAGTTGACCGATCCAACGGCGGCAAAGGAGAGGGCGATAAACTAGATTATGTGTGTGTAATGGGAAGAGATAGAGGTTAGATTATCAGATAGTAAATGTATTTAGAGGGCCCGCGGGAGAGCGAATCGAGACCATCACTATTTGGATGGTTCTAGGATAGGGTGGGAGGAGAGGTGACGGTAGGAGATAAGGGGAGAACAAGAGCGACAAGAGTTGAAGTGATATAAAGGTGGGAAAACCTTGGAGAGACAGTCGAAATGTAAGAGGGAGTTTAGGACGAGGTTATCCGCCGAAGGAATAGGTGGCAGGAAAACGTAGAGGACAAAGGGAATTGGGGAGGGTGGAGGGGAGTGGAAGATTTTAAAGAGTAGTATGTGAAGAGGCCTAGCCGGGTTAGTTCGGAAGTAAAAAAGGGTGGGTTGGCAAGGCGAAGGAAAGGAAGTGGAATGGTGGAGTGAGGGGTGAAGGAGGTGGTGAAAAGGAAAAAGGAGGCTTATGTGAAATGGTTGGGCAAAGAGAGGACGAAGAAGATAAGCCTGGAGAGGAATATAGAAGGGTTTAGATGGAAGCAAAGAGGGCAGGTGGAGGAGGCGAAGAGAAGAGCAAAAGAGGAATGGTGTAGAAAAGTGACGGAAAATTTTGAATCGGGGAGCAAGATTGTTCTGGAAAGAAGTTAATAAAAAAGAAAAGAAGCAAGGAAGAGGCATTGGGAGGAAGGATTAAGGGAGGAGAATCGCGGAATGGATAGGAGGGAGAGGATAGGTGAGGAAGAGGGTGGGGAGTATTTTAGTGGACTATTGAATGAAGTGGGTGACCCGTAGGGAGGAACGATATGCAGGAGGTGAGGATGGGGAATGAAGTGGGGAGGGAGGGGGAGGATGAAATACAAATGGAGGAAATTATTAGGGCCTTGAATAAAGGAAAAAAAGGGAAGTCCGCAGGTCTGGATGGAGTGAGAATGGAAATGTTGCAGAAGGGAGGTATAGGGGTGGAGGAATGGCTGCATAGGTTATATAACATATGTTGGAGGAGTGGTGAGGTACCACAGGATTGGGAGGATGGTTGTTTTGTTCCCCATGTATAGGGAAGGGGATAGGATGAATGTGGAAACTATCAGAGGAACCTATATGTCTTTAAGTGTTGGTAGGGAAAGTTACGGCAAGAATACTGACTTGCAGAAAGAGAGTAACGAGGTTTAACCGGAGGGGAGAATGGAAGGGAAGACAACGGAGGATTTCAGGGAGGGAAGAGGGGTGTGATGGACCAAGTGTTTACACTAAAGATGCTTGTGGAGAAAAGATAGAGAGGAAAGGGAAAGTGTATGGGTGTTTTCTAGATTTAGAGACACGCACATATGATTAGAAGTGAATGGGCTTGAATTGTGCAAGAGGGTGTGTGGAGGAAATATGGCGCCCCAACCAACCTCCAACAACACACGACATAACCAAACCGAGTGGGGGTAATTTAGGGAAAGGTATTAGGGCTTTTTATAGGAATAGTAGAATGCCTTTTATAGAAATAGCAGAATGTGTGTGAGAGTTTTAGGAGGGGAGAGTGAGATGTTTGGCGATGCCCACCTGTGTCGGAATTGACCGGCATGAGAAAGGGTCCCCTGTAATGGTCGCCGTGGCTATATCAAAATTTGTTTATGGAGAGTGTCTAGCAGAGGAAGGTCATGAGGGAGGGGAGGGTGAGGTGGAATTGATGCAATTGGAATGATAGAAGCGGAAGTGAAACCATGATACTGTTTGCCGGCAATAGATTACTGCCTATGGCGAACAGAAGCGGAAGGGCTGAGGTATTCCTTTCTGCCGTGAAAGGAAGTCTTGACGAGAATTGTGTGGACAAAAGGGGCCCTTCCAAATAAATCCAGGTAAGAGTAAAGATGTTAGTGTTGAGAGAGGAGGAAAAGTGAGGAGGGGAGGGTTAGAGGTTAGCAGCTAAGGGGTGCTAGTATGTGAAGAAGTATACAAATTTTTAATGATATTTAGGATGGATCTTGAAGGTTAAGGGGGCGAGGATGAAGGAGGAGATAGAACAATAGAGTAGGTGAAAAGCGAATGAAGAGCTTTAGTGGTCGAGAGAAATATCCGGCAGCGGGGGGGATCCTATAACAAAGAAAACCCAGAAAGTTATTAAGCCTAACGTAATGTAGAAAAAAATCTGAAAACCTTACCTAGCAAACGTGTAAGTTGTATGGTGTAAACGTGGGGTTGAATCCAGTGGCTCAGCGAAGAAGTTGGAAGTTATCTTGAGATGAAGGGGTTGAGAGGCGCGTTTGTCGGGTTAGCAGAAGGAAGAGATAGGAAAAGGGGTGGTGAGGGAGAGATGTGATTGGAGGAATGGTCTGGTGGGAAGAGCGGAGAAGGGAATGTTAAGATGGTATGGGCATTTAGTGAGAATGGAGGAACAGAGAGTGGTTAAAAGAGTTTGGGAGGCGGAGGGGATAGGAAGGAGAGGAAGGGGGAGACCAAGAAGGAGGTGGATGGATGGAATAAAGGAGATGCTGGAGGAGGGAGGGATGAGGGAGGAAAGGGTAGGTGCTGGCGGAGGGATAGATTGGTGGAGGAGGTGGGTTGGGCGAGATGAGGGGGTGTGAATGAGGGGCTGTACGCACCACTACCCCGC
>JABUQX010132786.1:25000-27500 GCA_015478945.1 Trachelipus rathkii | reverse complement strand
TCAGAACTTCTTGAAAATTACAAAGCACTCGGATGTTATACGTCTCTGAAAATACTCATATCAGATTCACACTTAGACTTCTTTCCAGAAAATCTTGGCTCCGTAAGCGACGAGCACGGTGAACATTTCCATCAAGGAATGTCAGTAATGGAAACGCGCTATCAGGGGAAGTGGAATTCAAATATGCTCGCCTACAATTGCTGGACATTAAGAAGAGATGTTCCTCAAACAAAGTACAGAAGAAAATCATTAAAAACTACATTTTGATTCAGATTAATAAAAGTAAGTAAATGTAGTAAAATATAATAATGCATTACATTTTTTTTTTTTTTTTTTAACAGTTGTCACCACCCACTCACGGGCAGAGCCCTATTCAAGGAGGGGATGTTGCACGCTAAAATTTCATCCGCTAGCGTAAATTACGCAGATAGCACAGACGCAGGCTTTAAAGTGAGGAAGATTAAATTCAGCAGGAAAACACAGAAGATGGAAGAGAATTCCACAGAACAGAGGTGGCAGGAAAGAAGGAAGCACATATAATCACGTATCTAACATATAATCTTGTATTATAAATAACTGCATTTTACGCAAAATTGGTATAAATATTTGGAATCCGTGTCAAAAATACCATAAGAAGCAGCCTGTCTAATCTATTTAACAAACATCAAGTTAAATTTGGTCAAACAGTAAGCTATTGTCTTCCGTTCTTCGAAGTTTAGGGGCATACTTTGCTGTGATTTTAGACACATAGAAAGCTTTCGATAGAGTCTGGAGAGAGAGAGAGAGAGAGAGAGAGAGAGAGAGAGAGAGAGAGAGAGAGAGAGAGAGAGAGAGAGAGAGAGAGAGAGAGAGAGAGAGAGAGAGAGAGAGAGAGAGAGAGAGAGAGTAAAAATCTTTGAGCGTTAAACTTTAATTTTTCGTAATTTGCTATTCTATCTGTAACATTCTCTCAGATTTACTTTGCCTTTTTTTGGAACTATTGTAGACGGCCACTATTTATCTTTTAAATCTATTTACACTGGTGTTCCTGAGGGTTCTGTCCTCTCTCCAATAATTTTTCTACTTTTCATTAACACATCTACGCCTCACTTCATCACTTCCTTATTTATTTTACATATGTTATAAATTGTCACCATTTCTTTTATAAATCTATCAGTAGTGCTGTTCCTCAGAGTTCTGTCCTTTCCCCAGTTCTTTTTCTATATCAGGGATCTGTCCTTTCACCAACTCTTTTTCTATCTCAGGGTTCTGTCCTTTACCCAACTCTTTTTTTTCTTTTTTTTTCTCATTAATGGTCTATTATTGCATCATCACCTATTCATTCTTTTGATGACTATTCAACTTTCCATAACTCATTTCACTTTGCAATACGTCCCACCCAACTTTAAATTAAAAATACTAAAAGGGGTCCTTGGAAGAAACTGATCACTAATCATTAGCGAAGTTTAATTAGGGTAGAGAAAACCTTTATGTTTTCAGTGACTCAAAAATATTTCTACTCAGTATAATCAATCACAAAACCAAAAGATACAAATCGAAAACAAAGAACTCTCAAATTTTCGTCTCTTATTACTTTCTTAAAAGATGTTATAATTTCTTTAAGATTCTGTAAAATTATTAACATATTTAATATAAATTTGCAAGTGATGCACCTTTTTGTACTTTCGACAGATGTGGATTAGTTTTATACTTAGTCAAATATAATATTGAGATCCTTTTGTCAAATTTCATATTATAAGAATTACAGGCTTCATTCTTTATATATATATATATATATATATATATATATATATATATATATATATATATATATATATATATTATTTTTATATATATATATATATATATATATATATATATATATATATATATATATATATATATATATATATATATATATATATATATTATATATATATTATATTTTTAAATAGGTAAAGATATATATATAGCATATATATATATATATATATATATATATATATATATATATATATATATATATATATATATATATATATATATATATTTTTATATTATATATATATTATGTATATATATATATATATATTATATATATATATATATATATATAACCTTATTTTGAAGTAGGAAAGTGAAGAAGGCTCCATTGAATATTTCACCCACATTTGCCATTGATGCATTTAACGTGTTTCAAAAGGAGAGTGATTGAAACGGAAAAGAATTGAATAAGAAAATTTTCAAGTTCAATTTCTATTTTGGTCAAAAAGTAAATTTAAACACGAATGTTATAAATATCAGTACCTTTTCTATATATATATATATATATATATATATATATTTATATATATATATATATATATATATATCTATATATTTATAAATAGTTGTTGTTATATATATATATATATATATATATATATATATATACTACTCGTCAAAAATAACGCACCACTAGGGTAAATGTCACTCGCAGGAACGGGAAGGCCCCTAACCCCATGAAACCCCACACCAACAC
>JABUQX010132786.1:15000-17500 GCA_015478945.1 Trachelipus rathkii | reverse complement strand
TTTAACGAGTAACCAATAAAAGGTCTCTAAATAGGCTCTCTAATCATATTACTATAATTATTAACAATAATTTTTTTATTTTTTTATTTTTTTACATTTTCCTTATGGTGAAATTTTACCTCCAAAAATGTATTCCTTCTCGCTGTAGCTATTGTAGTTTTGAGATATAATTTTTTTTTATTTTTTTATTTTTTTTTTTTTACATTTAGGGCAAAATTTGACCAGCATTCCAGCAATGTATCTTGTTTACTGTAGCATTAATAGTTTTAAGATACATATGACGGCTATAACAGACGCTGACCATATATATATATATATATATATATATATATATATATATATATATATATATATATATATATATATTATATATATATTTATATATATATATATATATATATATATATATATATATATATATATATATATATATATATATATATATATATATATATATATATATTATTTTCTATTTAGCCCTGGCTTACCTATAGCGTTTATTTTGAGAGAGATATTTTATTACACTTATAAGAATACTTAAAACAGATAAAACTATTTATATACACTAGCTATCTCTCCCTGTTTCGTGGGGGCCTCTTTCGGGTGGACTGAGCAACGTGTGTATTTTTTTCTTCTCCATTCTGTATGTGCTAATCTGGTAATTGGTTGTCCAATAAGTTTCTATAGAAGGATGAAATTTTCATTATGTTATTCTCTAGGCTATCAATTTTGTAGTCTCCAGAGCCCAAACTTTAGTTTGGGATGTTGTGCATGCAAAAAGCCTCCGATATTTTTTTCTTTTATTGATATTGTTGATATATTTTATAATGCTACTGTTGTTGGGGTTTATTTGATGGTTTTTCGTTTCTCGGTGTTGTGAGAGCTGAATTTTGATTGTCTGTTTGTAGGGCGTGTTTGTGTTCGTATATTCTTCTATTGTAGTCTGTTGTTTCACCTATATATTTATCGTTGCATTGTGTGCATGGGATTATGTAGATGCAAGGTGGGTTTATGTTGTGGGCTTTGGGGGTTTTTAGTACTTCTTTTAAAACGAAATTATTGGCAGGAATTATGGTTATGTTTTCTGGTATATGGCTCACGCTACAACTAAAACCATTAATAGGCAAAATATCAAACTCATACTTAAAAAACACCGAATATTTCATACATAAAACTACCTCCCTCAACACAAAAACACTCAAATTCGTAAGTTATAACGTTACTTCTCTCTTTACATCCGTTCCTGTTACAAAAGCACTCAATCTGTTAACCAAATATATACACGAAAACATCAGCCCCCAGTACCCCTTCCCCATCCTCAAACAACTCATATTGCTAACCCTAGAACACAACTTTTTCCTACATAATCAATCTTTCTACAAACAAAAGCAAGGGCTGATGAGCATGGGATCACGCCTGTCTCCAATGCTCAACAACATATACATGGAACTCATAGAGCATTACTACATCCTGCCCCATGACCTCCTCAAGGATTGTACATAGCTACGCTACATAGATGACGTTTTTGTTGCCATTGCTGATAATTCAGACCCGTTACTAATTCTCGACCATATAAATAATATTCACCCCAATATACAATTTACATTAGACACACCCCCACCTGCTGCCACCTCATTAACCTTCTTAGGCACTTTAAATTATATTTGACCACACCAACAAACTCTCCTATACAGTATGCAGAAAACCCACATCCATACCAAACTACATACATTAGTACTCCGCCCATACAATATACACAAAACTTGCCACCCCTTCCTCACTATACCTCCGAGCACTTAAAATCTGCTCTCCCAGCTACATAAAACAATAAACTCAACTCCTAAAAAACACTTTTAAAAAATTGAAATACCCAAACAACATAATGATTGAAGCATTTAAAAAAGCGAAAGCAGAATTTTATTCCACTAAACAAAAGAACAATGCAGAACATAAAACCTAGTTACCCATACCCCATATAAATATACAACACATTAAAAAATATGTACCAGAAAACATAACCATAATTCCTGCCAATAATATCATTTTTTTTAAAAAGTACTAAAACCCCCAAAGCCCACAACATAAACCCACCTTTCACCTACACAATCCCATGCACACAATGCAACGATAAATATATAGGTGAAACAACAGACTACAATAAAAGAATATACCAACACAAACACGCCCTACAAACAGACAATCAAAATTCAGCGCCCACATAACACCGCCAAACGAAAAACCATCAAATAAACCCCAACAACAGTATCATTATAAAATATATCGACAATAAGCAAAAAAAAAAATCAAGGCTTTTTGCAATCTGCACAACATATCCCCAACTATAACCAAGGCTCTGGAGACTACAAAATTGATAGTATACAAAATAACATAATAAAAAGTTCATCCTTCTATAGAAACTTGTTGGACAACCAACTACCAGATTAGCACATACAGGATGGAGAAGAAAAAACACATGTTGCTCAGTCCCACCTGAAGAGGC
>JABUQX010132786.1:7500-10000 GCA_015478945.1 Trachelipus rathkii | reverse complement strand
GTGGGCGATAACGCCCCCTTGTGGGCGCTGGAGGCCTAGAGGAGCGCGGTAAGGGGCCTAGGAAAAACAATGGGGGGTTGAAGTGGTTTAGGGGGCGATGGCTGATTTGTAATTTCATCTACTTAATATTTTAAAATTCACTGAAATTAAAACCTACCTACTACACAACATCGATTATTTAGTAATTTTAGTTCATATTTCTGCCCTGTTTGATTGTATAAATTTTAGTTTTTATACTATATTTATACTATATTTGTGTGAACGTGGATTTAGTGCTGTGGCAACGCTGCTTACTAAAAAGAGAAATCGTTTGCATGTTACCGAACGCGGCGACTTGCGGCTGTTTTTGAGTAAATTCGAACCTGATATCAACAAACTTGTTAAAAATCATCAGATTCATCCTTCACATTAGATTAGTTTTAAAATTAAAATCGATTATGTTTGTTTAAAATTAAAATTGATTATGTTTGTTTTAATTTGAATAAAAGATATTCTTAATATTATAAAGTTGCATTTTAATTGCTCTCACTGGTAAAAAAGTCTCGTTTAGAATGTAAGTTTAAACTCCAGACCAGACTAATATAGCACACTATAATTAAATTAATTAAAGTAATAAATGTCATTGTAGTTTTTAAGTTTTAGTAAAGTAAAACGAAATAGTAGAAAGATTCCTTGGTTTTACAGACGTAAGTCTTGACCGTTCGGCAGATGCTTTAGCTCAACATGTTTTTCGCTGCATAGAAAATATTAAAGGTGAAAGTAAATTAATTTCTCAAACCTATGATGGAGCCGCTACCATGTCAGGCCATCTTCATGGTTTACAAAGTAAGGTAAAGGAAAAGTATCCATCTGCAGTTTTTGTACATTGTTGTGCACGTGTTGAATTTAGTTTTATCTCAAGCATGTGGAAGTATAAAGGAATGTAAGTTATTTTTCACGGTTTTAAGTGGTTTAGGAAGTTTTTTTGCTAAATCGCCTAAAAGGACAAGTGCACTTGATGCTATAGTTAAAAGAAGGTTTCCAAAAACCGCACCAACTAGATGGAATTACAGTTCTCGCTTAGTTCATACTGCCAAAGAAAATAGATCTTTATTGATTGAGTTATTTGATGAAATAATTGATAATGTAGAGAAATGGGATGGAATAACTATCAATTCCGCAATTGGATTCAAGCACAAATTAGGTGATTTTAAATTTATTTTTCTACTTGAAACATTTAGTGAAATATTTTTCTTTACTGATGTTTTATTTAATGTCCTTCAGTCAAAAAGTTTGGATATTACTTATTGTGCTAATGAAGTTAGGAAAACTACTAAATTGATTGAGGAAAAACAAGATCTTTTCTCTAAAATATATGACAATGTTAAAGGAAATTTTCCATCAGAAACACATCATGATTACTATAGAAATCTATATAATAACATCATTCAAACAGTTGTGAATCAACTAAGAGTCAGATTTAAATCTCTGGAAGATCTTGTTTTTATAGAACTATTAAACAGTCATAATTTTAAACAATACGCAAAAGATTTTCCTAAGAAACCTTTCGAGTCTCTAAGCATAATTTACAGAAGCCATTTTGACAAAATTCGACTGCAGAACGAATTGATAGTTGTGTATTCTTCGGATGATTTTAGAAATAAAAGTATTGTACAACTAATAAAACACTTCCAAGACAATGAACTTTATGAAGTTATGCCTGAATTTTTTAAACTTTGCCAGCTCATTGCTACGATACCATCTACAACAGCAACAGTAGAAAGAAGCTTTCTGCCATTAAAAGAATTAAGTATATCAGAAGGAAATACAAAACAAGCGAAACTCGATTAGTCAAGGTAATGTTCAAATGATGTCAATAGAAAGGACCTTCTCTGAAGTAAGAAATTCAGATAGATTTTTATGAAAGAAAGAATTATATAAGAAGAATTCATAAAAAAGGAATAAGGAGATGGATTATATAATTCAAATAAGGTAAAAGAACATACAGAATTATATTATATATATAATATAATATATATATATATATATATATATTATATATATAATATATATATACTTAATATATGTATAAATAAATAATATATATTATATATTTTATATATATTATATATATATATATATATATATATATATATTATATATATATATATAAATATAATATATATAATATATAATATATAGTATATAATAATGACCGGCATAATGGGTCACTGCACGCCACTGATATTATATATTATATATATAATATATAATATATATATATATTATTATATATATAAATATATAATATATAAATTATATATATTATATATACATATATATTATAATTATATATATATATATATATATATAATATATATATAATAAACTTGCCGCCCCTCTCCATGCCAAGTTACATGAGCCGCCACATGGTATAATATTATATATATAATATATTCATATATATATATATATACTATATATATAATATAATATATATATATATAAATATATATATATT
>JABUQX010132785.1:17500-30951 GCA_015478945.1 Trachelipus rathkii | reverse complement strand
TAAATATATATATACACTCTAACTCAAGCAACACAGAGTCCAGTTCGAAATCCACTATGAAAAGTAAAACTCTTGACTCATTCATTATTAAAATATAAAATATATATATTTATATTATATATAAATAATAATATATATAATATATATTATATATACGGTATAAATATATAATATATATAATATATATATCATATATATATATAATAATATATAAATATATTATATATATATACGGTATATATAGATATATATATTTATATATATATATATAATATAATATTATAATATATAATATTTATAATAATATATATATAAATATATATATATATATAAATATTATATATATATATATATATATAATATAAAAATATACTTATATATATATATATAATATATATATAAATATTATATATATATATATATATATATATAATATATAAGAATATAATATATAACTATATTATATAATATAAATAATATATAATTATAATAATATTATTAATATATATATACGGTATAACTATATATAATATATATATATAATATATATATTATATATATATAATATATAATATAATATATATATATTATTATATAATAATTTGAAATTAAATTGAATTTAATGTGAATACTTATAACTATATTTTGAGGTATTTGAGTAAACTTTAATTAAATAATACTGTCAGATATGTTGATGACACTGTATGAATATACACAAGAGCTACTATTATAAAATGTTAAAAGATGCGGCTACGGTATATAAAATAAATCTCTGTCAGCAAATTTTTTTCTCAGAAGTAAATTAGTAATTCCGGTTGGCCGGAATTTTTCAAAATTCCGGCCGGAACCGGGAACCGGAAAAAATGTCAAATCCGGCCGGACCGGAATTCCGGTTACACCTCTAAATATATATATATATTAGTATATATCATATATATATATAAATATAGATATATATATAATATAATATTAATATATATAATATTATATATAATATATTATATAATAATATATATACTATAAGAGATTAGAGGTAGCGGATAGTTATTTTTCACTATCCGCGGATGCGGATAGTTATTTTTCACTATCCGCTGATGCGGATCGGATATAAAAATCACATCCGCGGATTGCGGATGTGGATAGCGGATAGTTAAGTTTATAGAGTTTTAGCACGGTTGCTTCACACACACACACATAATATTAATAATATATTATATATATAATATAATAAATATATATATATATATATTCATATATATTATATATAATTATATATATATATTATATATATATACTATATATATATAATATAATATATATATAAAATATATATATAATTTATACTAATTATATATATATATACTATATTATATATATATAATATATAAATTAACTGTATATCCGTTGTTCCAGGGTGCAAAGCATGAGCCCAACTCTCTCTTACACCCCACCAACCTCTTCCCCCAACTGTATCCATTTTCCAAGGATACATGAGCCAAGCCCTAACTTAATATTCAAAAATTAGTTCAATAACGAAGCTCAGAAGCCGCAGAGAGAGTTGTCGTCTTTTCGTCGTAAAGAGATCTGACCGATGAAGACGCCAATAGCTACATTGTAAAGGGCTGCTAAGATTTTTTTTCCTTGGCGACTTCTGAAGATGTTTGGAAACTTTACCAATTATACGCCACAAAAACCATGGATCTTTATCGATTTCAAGTTTTTTTCTCCTTTTGATACTCTTCATCAAATGAATAGTGGCTTTTGACACCTCCGAACCATCCTGCTAGATTTGCTAGAAGCCAAAAAAACGTTCATGAATTCGGCAATGATATCGCAATAAGATGGTAATGCGTTGTCGTCCTGTTATCTTGGCTTTATTGCTAGTGATAGTTCCGCCCTTTGCAGCATTTTCATCGCATTAGGCATCCCAAATTAATTTAACAGTCTGTGAAACACGTGATTCAAAAATTTTGTTTTGTATCTAGGATTTAAAAAAGTTGCAATTGCACATGCATCATCGTTTTGCAAAGTTTGAAATCTATTATCTATCTCCCCATCATGACGTTTCGGTGATCCTTTGAAAGTCCGTTACTGTTAATATTATATATATAGTATATATATATATAATTAGTATATATAATAATATATATATATATATTATATATATATATATATATAATATTATATATATATATATGATATATATATATATAAATATATATAAGGTAGTGCACACACGATTCTCATAATTCATTAATGAATACTATCCGCTATCCACAAAAAAATTTATGAGGATGAGGTGCGGAGCCGGATAGAGAATGCGGATAGTCGGATTGGAATTAAAAATGATTGCGGATATCACAATGCGGGATGCGGAATCCGCTACACCCAATAAAATAATAAATATATATATAATATATATAAATATATATAATAAATAAAATATATATATATAATATATATTAGATTTTATATATAATATAAATATATAAAATATATAATATATATATATATAAGTAATTCACTACTACACTGTTATCATAGTACTATATCAATAACATATTATCACTAATTATTAACACTATCACTATTTGCACTAATTATAACACTCAACACCTGCACAGGTGAAGAAAGCTATATACAAATGTAGCCCTTCATGGGAAGAAAACTAAACATCTAAGGGGATCCTAGCAGATGTTTTAAAATTTTTAATATTGTATCAATTTAAAATCAAAATATTTTAATCCAAATTTATTTTTCAAAGTTTCTGATTTTTTCATAGCTTAAATATCCACTTGTTTACTGTACAAATTCCTCAAAAGCAAATCTTTTCTTCTTTCTCAAAACCAGATGGTAAAAACGTTCTCCAGATTTATATTTTTTCTTTTTCCTTTACTTTCTTCTTTTAACTGCAATTTTATATGGGACTTGAGTCACTTGTCCGAATGATATGCATATGCTATATCTACCAATTCTTATAATATAATCCATTCTATCAGTCCTGTCCTAAATTCTCTTAACGCTTCCGAATATATCTTAGACTTTTTTCTTCCTTTATAAATTTCCTTTCTAATTTCGTGACTAATTTTTTACTAGTACTTGATGACATCAGAATTTTTTATTCTTATTTGAAATTCAAACCACACACTCCCACCTAAATCAACTCCATCTCCTTCTTATAATCAGAATAGAGTTAACTTCCTTTTGATTGTCTAATTAGTCTTCAAACTTGATTGCCTCTCTTCATGGATCTCTCGAGACACTTTGGTTTGTTGTTGGTTTTATTACATCCTGGTAAGCTTAATCAAATTTTTTTTTTTTTTTCAGATTTTTTCTGGCGTTTGAAACAAATTTGGCTTTAGCAGAAGGCATTAAAAATAGAAGAGCTAGATGAAAAGGCATCTATAAAGTCAGAATTGAGAGAATCAGAGAAGGAATCCATGTTAGGTGAAGAACGGTAAACCCCATAAAATCGAAAAATCCAGATTGCAAAGAGCTTGTTCCTCATCACTTAAGGGGTGTAATTCAAATATAAACTATTATTACATATTATTATTATATTATTATTATTATATTATATTATTATTATTATTTATATTATTCTAAAAAACTCAAATCAGCATTTATTTTAAAACGTATGAATTTTGTTGCTTTCAGCCTACCAAATGTATTTCTGCTACAGAAGAGATTTCTTTAGTATTATCCTGCGAAAAATAAAAACTATGATTAATCACAGTTCGATTTTGAGAGCAAAATCTAGGACCTAAAAATAGTTTTTATTTTTTTATATTTTAACCATTTTGATAATAAATTTCTTTTAACTAATAACAAAAATAAATAACGAAATAATAATTTTAAAAGTTAGAAAAGTTAACCTACGTTGACTTTTGTTATTTAAATGTTTTAAAAAATTAGACATTCATTAATTTTGTTATACTGGTTATGTTCCTGAGCCAATGATCCCCGAGGCGCATCATAAAAATCTTCTTTCTTATGATGAGAAGCCCCCTTTTATGCTGTTATCGGGAATTTTGTTGTTCCTTCCTTAATACGGTTGAAATATTTTACTCGGCTTATACTTATGATGCGACATTCTCATGTTGAGGTATCGTTGCGTTATCCGAAATAACCGTTACCATCCACTTTTTCAGACATTGAATCGGTACAACACGTACTACTCTCACCATCGAAAGCGCTTTCACGAGTAGAGAAGCACGAGCTCATTTCAATGCTATAGTAGGATCTAATAAAAAGCTTCTTCCCGTCCTTTTGCTTAATATGTTCTTCAAAATATAATTTGAATTTTCCCTCTTATAAAACTTAAAAAGCAAAAATGGAAGAAGCTTATATAAGATCCTACTATAAACATTGAAAACGCTCGTGCTTCTCTACTCGGAAGCGCTTTCGGAGTGGTGAGGTAGTAACGTTGTTGTTACATGTCAATGTTTCTGAAGGATTGTAAACCCGCTTATATTGATACACAACGAATACCCTCTACATGAGAATGTCGCAAAATCTCAGAAACCATCTAAAAATTAAACATATTTAAGAAGAACACCACAAAAAATCCCGATAACAGCATAGAGGGCTTCTCCATCATAACAAGAAAGAAAATTTTTTATGAATTGCGGGGAATCAATGCTCTTAAGGAAACATAAACCAGTATTAAACATAAAATATATGAATGTCAATTTTTTAAAACATTTTTCAATTATGTGTCAGTTATCAACTTCCTCTAACTTGTAAATTATTAATTTTGTTTATTTATTTTGTTATACGTTTTAAACAATATTATATATCAAAATTGTAAATATAAAAAAATAAAACCATTCCTTGAAAAGTCTTGAAGTGTACGGACGAAGCTTACTGTTATTAAATTCAAATATGTGTTTTATTTTTCCAGGATAATACTAAAGAAAATTTCTTTTTCAAGCCTCCTAAAAGTACTTCAAATACATATAGGAGGCTTGAAAAAGCAAACAAAATCATATTATTATTATATATTATATTGGGATGGTGAGCAATTGGAACAAGAATCTGAGTTTAAATATTTAGGAATATGTTAGATTAAAAATTAGTGGATGATGCGGAGTGTAATAGGAAATGAATTTGGAAGCAGGTGCGGAGTCGAGTCGGATTCGGGGGTCGGTAGTTTGAAGAGGGTGAGCGGAGTCGGAGCGGTAATTCAATGAGGTCGAGTCGGTAAATTCAAGGATAGTAGAGTGGGTCGGGAAGAAATTTAAACTGACAACAGTTATAAAGTTGGATTTTGTGAATGACTTCAATCACTTCTTGCAAGTTTATTGACTTTCGACTTCCACATTTCAAAATGCAATCTGCAAGACTTCGAAGATTTTAACAGCACCTCTATGTTTCAATTTGTATTATATTCTAATTTCAACCTTCAACCTTATACAATCTATTTAGATACTGAAGGAATAAAAGACATCCATGATACGAAGAGAAAATTTCTCTTCGTTACAATGATATTAATAGTGTGTTTATATTGATCCAATTACAGGGTAAGCTAACTGAAGAACAACAACAAAAAGCAATTGCACTTTGCAATGTGGCCATTTGTAATTAAATGTTGCAGGACTCAAGAGAAAAGATACATCTAAACTATTTAAGTGAATGAACTACAACATCTCCGTACTACCTTTTTAAGTCATTCTTAGAAGTCAGAAGATTGTATGAAAAGCTTCTAATATGAAGAGCTAGTCGAAACGTCCGGTGGTTACCTAGAAAAAGGTCAAGTCCTCCTAAGTACTGTACACAATATCCATACTTAAATAAAATTTCTTGCTGGCACTGAAAGAGTTAAAATTTTATGTTAACGTCGAGAGTTCAAACATTGTAACAAGAAAGCTGAAATGCTGTTACTTGCTCTACCTCCAACGCAAGTAAGCGTGGAACTGCTTTTTCTGCTCTTCGCATTTAATAACCAAAGAGGAAAAATGAGGAGAACCCTGCAGATGCTATTCTATTTTTAAAGAACTAATCATGCAAATAGTATGACATTAGATGAAGTTTCATAAACAATAATGTAGTAGTTATATATATATATATATTAGATTATATATAATATATAATATATAATATAATATATATATATAATATATATAATAATATATTATTATAAATAAATAATATATTAATATAATATATATAAATAAAAGGCATACCCCTTCCCTAAATATTTAAGTTTCAAAATTTTGATGCTTAAACCTTTAAATTATAATTTTAATAAATAATAAAATAATAGTTAATCAAACCAAATAAGAGATATATTTATAATAGGAAATGAGGGGAAAACATATTGTAGTGGTGAAAGATTTCTTAGTCAGGGCTTGTCCATATATATATAAACTAGGTGGGCACGATAACGAAAATTGTTATCGCGATAACCGATAAATCGATAACCGAAAACCTATCATCGATACTGATATCGAATCTCGTGATAAAAATATCGCCGATAAGGCGATAACCAGTAAATCATAAAATCCAATTCATAATTTCATTTAATAAATAGAATTTTAAACAGCTATGGAATAAGGTTTTAATACTACTGTTCAAAAACTTATATAACTTTTGCCCTAATTTATAGATTATAATATAAAATTTTTCAGTTTTCTTTACGACACGCACCCAAGAAAATATGGAAGTTACAACTTGCATTATGTTAACTGAAAACTTTGATATCTTATTAAATATTTTTATTTTTCCCTTTGCTTCTCAGTGTTTTTTATAATAATTTATTTCAATTTTGCTCTGAGTAACTGTAAAAGCCAAAGATAAAAGGTTAATAAAGGATTTGAAACTGAAAATAAAGAATTATTAATTACAATTATATCAATATAAAAAAATATAAATACTAGTCTTTGCTCGCAGCTTGTATGTTCCCCTCATAAACGATGAAGCCATATTAAGTTCATCTGACAGAGAATTCCTCTTAGCTCTGTAGATATCTTTGCCAAGGTAGAACAATCGCTCCACCGCAGCGCTAGACTGCGTAGGAATATTTGACCTATTAAAGAGATCAGATGACACCCCTCATTGTTTAAAGCTAGGTCTGACAGTGCTGTCTGTCGGACTTTCGGCCTGCAGCCACTATTTACAATAGGAGGCAGCTTACTCTCGAGACTTTGAGACGTTGACTAGTTAGTTGCAGCTGAATCATCCAGCATCACAGATGCTTGATTAGATCCTTCTCTTCCATGTCCTTCCTCCGCTGCTGGTACTGTTGGCGTTCTCGAATTCGGTACGCCGCAATAAACTCTTCCACCTTCTTCTCCATCAGGGCCTTGACCTCTTTGGCCATTGTTTCTTCAAAAGCCCTCATTTACATCAGGCGAAACTTGGAGTGAAGCAGGTGGCCAGAAGGTACTTCCTCATGCTTCAAAGGTGGGAGAACCTCTTGTCTATGACGTCAAGGAGGGTATTGACCAGAGAGTCGCAGAACTGGAGATTGGCAATTGGTCTTCAAGTCAATCACTTTTTTTGGCACCAAATGAGCTGGTTGGATCAGGCAAGCCCAGATAGCACTGTTTCCCCTTGGATTTGATCCAGTGCAACAGCGACTGGTGCCATGAACCTGATAAAGTGAAAAAAGAAATATATTTAACAGTTTTAAGAACGGAAAGCATTACGCGAGCTAACTAAAATTAAAAGAATAAAGAATTGAAATAACCGCTCGCTAATGTTAGTTTAATTTACCCTAGCCATATCTATGACATAATGTCAATATATATATAATATATATATATATATATATATATATATATATATATATATATATAGAATATAATATATATATAATATATATATATAATATATATAATATAATAATAATATATATATATATTATATATATATATATATTATATATATATAATATAAAATAAATATATAATATTATATAAAACAAAAAGTATCGCGATACCCATTATTGATAAAAAAAATTTTTTTTTGCTGCAAGATATTATCGAAGTTTTATAGTATATCGTGTGTGCCGCTGATTTCAGAAATGACCATTAGTTTCCAAGCTTGCTCTAGTTCTTGAATACAGGGTATTTCCAGTTACTCTTATAACCAAATATCTTTTTAATCATATTTACAGTAATATCGTTTTATTCCTTTTTAAGGGGTACACTGATATTATATACTTTATTTCTTTCTATTTTCGAACACTATGAGTACTTCACGAAGAGCCGATTTGAATAACCCTAATTATTCTGTACATCTTGTGGGAATATTGCCCAGCGAACAAAGAAAAAATTATTACCTAAGTTTGTGAAGCAAGCATTATCTGGCAACTTTGAATGAAACCGGAGACCAAGATAATCTTGGCTCCCCATATGGTCGTAAACATTGTCGAAAATCTGTACGTTCAGTGGAAAAAATGGAACGAAAAAAGGGTGTTAAAATTGTGTGCTATTGGTATGGCGGAGCTAAAGAATCACCCACAGAACTGATTTTGTTTGGTAATGTGTAAGATTCATAGTTATACAAAAACGTAAAAATATTGAGTATCCGGATTTGGAATCACAAGGCGGACTGACAACTCCGACGATGTTCCCCATCCAGTCACTACACTCCCAAACCAGCATGATCTGATGAAGAAAGATATCCAGGATTGGTGTGCACACGGCAGATATGGTAGAATAGAAGAAAGTACTTTACACAGAACAGTTCTTCCCAGGAGAGATCAATGATTTAGTACGAGATTTAAGTCTCTCCAAGCAAGATTCTGAGCTTTACTCAGACTTAAGTGAACGAAGAACGTCTTTCAAGGCCGAATGTAAAAAACTTTTTTTCGGAAGAGAAGTAGTACTTCTTCCATATTCATTGAAGAAGAAGACCTATAGTATACCTGTAGGAACATCCTGGACTCCTACTCCAAATGGGTTACCTAAATACCGACCAGAGATTGGCGATTGTTTATTGATAGTTCAACGAGAAGCTTGAAGTGGTTTTATGTTCAATGGCTAATAGTTATGCTCGTTCCAAATAGGTCAACTCCAACAAAACTGAAGAGGAATATGTAAAATAAGAATATCTGCAGAAGCATAAATATCGATGACACCAGTGGCTATATGCGTGATTGAAAGATGGTCAACATCTTACTGGCAGCAAAGCGAGTATACTAAGCACCCCTGTTTGCTTGTGGGATAGTAGGGCTAAAGAAGAGCACTGGGAAAAAGTTGTATGGCCTGGCTAGGAAAATATGAGTAGGTGCATCAAAATCATTAACGACCACTGGTTGAAGGAAAAAATTATTTCCCACCCAACTCCACACCAAACTAGACTGATGAAGCAATGTTAGGCCCTAGACAAGATGGTGAATGTTTCAAATATATTGGCAGATTTTTTCCAGGGTGTATGGAGAAACTCAAAGATGGAATCTTTAGCGGCCCTCAAAATTCGCCCGAAATCTCAAGGATGACAGTCATAAACCATGACTATATGAAAGCATCTCGCCTGGAAAAGTATGTCTTGGTTGTCAGACTTGGCAAACCAAAATCTGCCAACGATGTGAAACTCGTACAGAAAAGCTCAGACTTCAAAATTTGAATGCTATGGAGCAATAAAAAGT
Organism: Trachelipus rathkii; assembly: GCA_015478945.1. Classification (NCBI taxonomy): domain Eukaryota; kingdom Metazoa; phylum Arthropoda; class Malacostraca; order Isopoda; family Trachelipodidae; genus Trachelipus; species Trachelipus rathkii. The sequence continues at coordinate 21,356 of JABUQX010132785.1, read as the reverse complement.
TCACTTTCACATGTCACTTAGAGGTTCGGATAATCTAGGTATAGGAGAACCAAGGAGCAGGTTCCATCAAAGATATCAGGTTGAGGAAAGAAAGAACCAAGAGATGGATTACACACATGATGGCAGATATTTGTGAGCCTTCAACGTGATTGTCCACCTTCGCCCACAGAAGACAATCATATAGACCGCGATTTGTAATGCAGTAATTGTGATTTCATTGTACTTAATTGACCTATTAGCAATTTATTTACTTACTCATTAACAATTTGATATATATCTCTGTTTTTTATTTTGAATACGTTACAACCTAACATAAATTATTGTTATATGTATTTTGTGACCACCCTGTATCTCAAAAAACTAGAAGCCCATCTAGGAAAACGGAGGTCATATCCGGAATCAGCAACAAGGTACCTATAAAATGACCTTCAAATGTTTGCCGCAAAATCTTTGTTGGCCAGGGTAAAAGATTTTATCGGATAACAGATAACCCGAAACCGTTTATCGCGATAAATTATCGCCATATAGTTATCGGTAGTTTGGAACAAAAATTATCGCGATACCGATTATCGGTAAAAAGATTTTATCGGATAACAGAAAACCCGAAACCGTTATCGCGATAATTTATCGCGATTAACGCCCACCTTATATTATAATAATATATATATATAAAAATAATAATATATATATATTAAATATATATAGTATATATATTATATATATATATAATATATATAATAATTATAATATATTATATATATATAATATATATTTATAAATTTAGATCAGGGGTAAATGAAGTTTCTAAGTGCAGATGTACCAAAGGCTACCTTAGGATGATTAATGTGGATAAAAGATTAATATGATTCTGAAAAACTGCTTAAGTCGACAATAAGTGAAATCAATGTTAATAGTAAAGAGTGTAAGTTTCCTTTAAAGAACCTCAATAAAAATTTAATACATCATTGAATGGAGATTGTCTGAGTCTGTGAACAAAAAAAAAAGATTGAGATATGAGTATAAGAAGCAATCTGAAAGTAGCTATCAGTGTTTGGAAGCAAGGACTAAAGCTAATAATATGGTTTCCAAAACTAACAAAGTTATAAGTAGCGTATAATAGCTATTATAGGTCAGTATTAGAGTATGCGCACAGTTTGGCCCCTATTAAGAAAAGACCTAGGTATGCTGGAAAGAGTGTAACAGTTTGCAACAAGTTATGATATCTTGCTAGGGGAAGAGCTAGAGAGAGGCTGAAAGTTAGGAAGCTTTTCCTTAGAAAGGCGATTTCTCATAGGAACATACAGAGTCTATAAATAATTACCGACGAGCAGTTCTAGGGACATAATAAGAAGATGTAGAAGACGTGTATCTTGATCATTCGTAAATATGTTTAAAATTTTGAATGTTCCGCAGGAGGTTGTTGAGTGTGACTCACTTGCAACATTAAGAAAGGTGACACGTAATAGCATTGTTTTGCATTCATATAGATATTCTGACGTTAGCCAAAGTGCGGGTTTTTATTAGTTATTAAAAAACCGCAGTTGTGCTAAGTATCACAAAACTTATAAAAGCTGTATATGTGGTTAGCATTAACCTTAGCTTAAAATTTTGCTTTTGGTAGTAGTTGGATATATATTATATTAACCTTTGTTTAGGAAATTGACAGGCCTTAGGGTTCGGGTGTAGGTTGTTTGTCGCATGGGCAGGTATTGATAATATTTATTGACGACAGTCCGATCAGGTTCCATGTGGCCTCTAGCGGTTCTGTTTCCTTATCTATATCTGAGGTAATACTACGAACTTTGATATAAATATTGACGTTCTGATTGGACAACAACATGGTGGTGCAGCAAAGAAATGTTTTAGAAATGTTTAAGCTGTCGAAAATATCCGGCGGCGTTAGGTTCATCACTTTTCACATTCATGTGAAGTACACTCATTAAAAACTTATGGCACATCGAGCAACTATATGCGATTTTAGATTGCCAAGGCCGACTACTATTTTTAAAAGAAAAAAGAAAAAAAAAGATTTCCCAGACACCAAATGACAAAGCTCTCCGAATTTCTGGCGAAACAAGTAGGTGGAAAATTTCGAAGATTGTTACACCAATGAAATTGAAGCATTGTTGAAAGCTTAAAGAGGGCTCAAGAAATCAAGAATAACCTTTTATAAAAAACTGATCTTTCAAGTCTAGCAAAAACCAAGTGCTTAAGGTTATTTATTTGTGTCTTAACGTTATTCTCAAACACTCTTCAATTATGTATTACATTGCATTCTCCATAATTAGTCAGCAACTCTCTTAATATATGAATTGATGTTGTTTAGAAGGATTTTCAAGCAAACACAACGAAACATTTCAAACATTTTGGAAGTTGCAACAAAAATTTAAAAATATAATGAAAAAAATTAAATGGTCTGTCAAAATGTAGTTTGGTATTACAAATTAAAATACAACTACCTCTGCTATCAGGATCAATTTTCCAGCCGTCAGAAGCAGTCAGCGAATCGAGTATCCATACTTACTATCTTTGTAAAGCGAACTTCTTTGAATGGATATCTGATCGGCATTTTAGATTAGCTGTAATTAAATTTGAATGCTGTGCAGTCATAATTAAGACCGTGAAGAGGTCAAGAGTTCCCTCATACCCAATTCGTGAACTCAAAAACAATATTTCCACTACTCTGAAAAGCTCAAAGCAGAACTTTTCAATTCTAATGAGAAGAAATTAGCAGAACTGGTTAAGATGCTCATCATAGCTTCACCAAATATAAACGAAGGAAGTCAACATTTTGCGGTTAAGAGATCAAAATTAAGAATTTTTATAATGAATAAAATTATATCTTTTTTATATTGTTAAATGAGGATAAGTACAGTTTATAAAAAAAAATTAAGTAAATATATAATATAATATATTATATATATATATATATAGTATATATATAATTATATATAAAAGATAATAAATATTATATATATATATTAATATATAATATATAATATATTATATTAATATATATATAAATAATATATATATATTATAATATATATTATTAATCTAAACACACCGAAATTTTTTTTGCTACTGCCCTTATATATATATATATAATATAATATATATATAATTATTTTTAATATATATTATAATAATATAAATTATATATATAATATAATATATAATATAAATAATATATATATATAATATTAATATATATATATAATATATATATTCCAAAATATATTTTCCTTTAATAATATGTTGGTTATGATATCCGTGCGCACTAAGGTACAAGACAAATCGTACTTCCCGAAGATTGCAAAACTGGACAGGATGAGGGACTCATCGGTGGCTACAAACTTTATCTATAATTGGTCAACTTGGAAGAGAGAGGCTTGAATGAGACGATGCACATATAAGAATAATCTTTAATAGTAAATCTTATATATATTTTCTTTAGCAATATCAATATAAATATTATCTTATATATATATATATATATATATATATATATATATATATATATATAGATAAGAATAATCTTTAATAGTAAATCTTATATATATTTCCTTTAGCAATGTCAATATAAATATTATCTTATATTTATATATATATATATATATATATTTGTTCAAATAATAATGTAGAATATAGAAGTCACATTCCTTTAATAAATAGTTTCAGTAAATAATATTATTCTCCTTTCAACAAAAATGCGTAGCAGTAAGTGTCAGCTTTATTTACAAAAATAAATCTTCTTAATAATAATATAGATATTCATTAATATTTAAATAGAAATCGAGTCTGTAATTAATCTTTGAGAGAGCGTGGTTTCGTGGAATACTTTAAATGCACTTGT
>JABUQX010132785.1:0-5000 GCA_015478945.1 Trachelipus rathkii | reverse complement strand
AAAAATAAGATAATAATAAAATATAGTGATTAGTACTGATTCTTAAAAATGTGATTTTTTTTTTTTAAAAAAAAAAACAAAAATCACAATTGTTGTTTTTTTTTTCTAAAGATAATAACACTGCTACAATAAGGACATTTAGAATATATTCATATATATATATATATATATATATATAATATATATATTATTATATATATTATATATAATATTATATTATATATATATAGTATTTACTTATATATATATAATTTTAAAGAGTGGTTCAGTTCAAGTGTGTGTTGTGTGTGGGTGATTGTTTTTGCTTATACCATTTTTCTTCATCCAGTTTTGATAAGTTTGATGCATTTGTTTTTATATGTTTCTTAGTCTGTTAGCTTTTGATTTTGATAGTATATATTAAAATATATTATTTATTATATATATATATATATATATATATATATACGATATTATATATATATTATTATATATATGTATATAATATATATATGTATATAATATATTTTATATATAGTTATATAATTGCTAGTATCATATATATATATATATATATATATAGGATATATATATAGATAATAATATATATTATTTATATATATATATATAATATTATATATATATATAGATATTATATATATATATTAAATATATTTTATATATATATAATATATAATTCTATATATATAAACAATGTATTTATTCATATAACAGTTCTTATTAACTATGCTGCTGTGTCTTAGCAACTTGAATTTATAGAGGTTTCAAGTCGGTGATGAAATTAGAAAAGAAGAGAAAACATCCGAAAACCTCAAAATTCTCCAAGAAAAAATTACCAGAGAAGGCAAATTTATCGTGTATGAACCGACGTTACATCAATCCCATCAAACACCAGAAGTTCTCCTTTAAATAAATTCGAATAGCTGCGATGTGATGTTTGAAAGTTAGATTCTTTTGGTCTTATTAAAATCCTTCGAATTATCTCCTTTGTTCATTTTTCAAACTATGATAAGCGAAAATGAGACTATTCCAAGTCATATCAATGCTATGGAAAAAATAGAAAAAAATTTGGATTTCTTGGCTAGACTGATTGCTTATGACAGTCAGAATATCATGAACAAACTCGACTCTTTGAAGGAAGCAAATTATCTTGGAGGTATACTTGCTGAAGGAGATTCTTCAGCAAGCTTACATACTCCCCCTACAAATGGTTCTTCTGGTGCAGAACATCCAGCGCCTTCAATTTCTTCTGGTGGTAAGTAATTCTTCAGGTCAATCTGCTTGTTTAAATTCCCCAGGAACTCAATCTACTGGAGGAAATTCTAGATTCATGGAACAAACTGAAAGAAACAAATCTTTAAATCCGAGGGATATAAATTAAACCAAATTTGAATTCATTTCACTTTCAATCGATTCCATATAAAAAAATTAGGAGGTTATTTATACACTTGTTAGGGGTTAAATCTTATCGTTTTTATGGATACTATTAACTCTTTTTAGAATTTTAAGAAACTCAATTATGATATCATTTCACTCTTGACCAAGTGTTCATTTATATCCTGAAAGATGATTTTAAAATCTTACGTTATGATTTTTCTAAACTCTATTTGGGATGTCATTTCACTCTTAATAATTATCTCTCGCCTTCAAAAGAAGATTCGAACTTTCCTAGTCCTAAGAGTGTGTAAGTCTATATTTTTACTCTGTACTAAGAACTAAATAATATCATACTAGGACGTAATCTTACACAAAAATACACTATATATACTATTAATATAAATAATTGGAATATTCATAAATAAAAGTACATACCTTCTTTCTAAATGTTCAACCATGTGAACAAATATTATGGTCGATTTAAAATATTGGTTTTACCATAGTATTTTCAGACATATGTGAATAAAGAATATATAATGGTTTCATATTGAAGATCAATACAATAAAGCAGATAAATGGAATTTTATTTAAATATGTATTAGTGTGAGTCTAAATATGTTATGTTAATGAAATTTCTAATATATTGTATTTTTATAATATTACATAATTATTTATCTATAATTATGTAGTAGAAAATACACTGTTTTTAATATAAATAAAATAATTAACGTTCTATAATAATTACCGCTTTTCTTAATTTTCACGATACTAATAATTATAGAACCGCTTAAAGTACGACTTTTTTCCTAAATTCATAACATTTGAAAATTATTGGTTAAATCTTTAAAATTGTAGAGTATTTTACGTGATATATTTTTTTAGCATTTATTTGAAAAAATAATTGTGAGGTTTCAATATATATCTGTGCAATTTATCCAAATATAATGTCTAGAAAGTTAATGTATATATTATTAATATGTATTATAATGTACTTAAATTGATATCGTTTTATTTAATAATTGAAAAATTTCAAATATTAATTTAGTTTTATTTATATACCATATTAATTTCTAATTATGTATTTGAAAACCTGTGTTGGAAATAAACAAAAATATTTACTTCTAAATAAGATACAGCTTTTTTGTTATAAATAATTATCACATTTACGATATATTATAGAACTCTAATTAAAATAGCATACTGATATTTCCTAAATATAAATTTTCAATCATATTTGAAATTATATTTGAGTAGATTACTAAAATTGAGTTTTATAATTGAACGAGAGCTTAAATTTCTAGTCACTATTGAAAAAAGAGAGTAATGTCATGTATTCATTGAATAATCAATGGACATCTTATAAAAGCAGATGAAAGTTCCCCAATTTTTTAAAATCGTTTTTGATCTCTAAATATGACGGGTAATTTTTAATGTAATAATTTTACATATTGTGATATTTAATTATACACAAAAATATTTCATTAGATTGTGAAAACGCTGTTTTAAAATAAAATTTAATCTCTAAATATTACGCTTTTTTCTAAATTAGTCATCATTTAACAAATATTTTATAGTAACTTCATTTTAAACTGTTTACTAGTTATTTTATCCCTAAATTGCAACTATTTTGAAATATATTAATTTGGTAATTTCTTAAAATTTGAGGTTATTATCCCTATATTAGTAATTATTATCCCGAGCATTTGAAAAAAAATAATGTTTTTTTTCATTGAAATGCAATTCAAAAAGCGAAAAGAGTATAAATTTAATTAATAGTTTATTGAGTGAGTGTCTTTAATATTACGTGTTTTAATTGAAAATTTACTAAATATGATATTTATATATAATATAGTATACCAAATAATTATTCTATCATATAGTATGTAGAAAACTATATGTTTATATAAAAAAAATTAACTTCTACATAATACGCTTTTTTCATTAAATTTTTCAATACATTACTATATTTAGAAACTCTTATTTATAAGTTAACGATTTTATCATTAATATATGTTCAACATTTTAGAAATTTATAATGTTGTATTCATTTAAATAATTTTAAGTTTTTACACGTAGATTTTTACTCTAGACATTAGAACTAAATAATTTGATTTATCATTGAATAATGCAATATTTTCAGTAATGTATCTCAAACTCGAATGTTATAATAGTTGTACAGAATCTCTGCCATTGAAATGGATTATTTAAATGAAATTATTCTAATATTATGTTTATATATTAGATTATTAACCAAGTATATCATTAGAAGTGTTTAAGATCTCTATGTTTAAATTAATATAGACTTTAAAAAGTGTTAGAAGAAATATACAGCAATCTCTATAAATGGTTATTCTAAATACTAATCTGATAATACCTGAAAGATATTGGAATCACTATTTTATACAACATATAAAAAGTAACCAATGGAAACCGTAAGATAATTTTGAGATTTTAATGCAATTATTCCTAGCATTTGAAAAAATAATGTGTTTCATATTTGAAATATATTATGTCAAATATTTTCAAAATATGCAGAAAAAGAGAATTATTAATTAGTCATTAGGTGTCTTAAATTGGATCGTTTTTAGAATATTATTCCATATATATGAGTTTTTTTATATACCAAACTTTATATTATTACTAATATATGTTGATACAATATTACTTATTTTGTTAAATTAAAATTTTTTTACTTTCATTAGATAACATTAAGCTAGTTCATTACAGATTAATGAGCTAATTATGTGTGCAATAATGTGTGCCATACCTATTTTAATTCCATTATATTCAACTATTTTGAAATTATTTTAGAAATAAAACCTAAAAAGAATTTTCAGATAAAAATCTTGAAGGGCAAATCGGAATCAAAATGCTGGAACTCTTTGAAACATTGGCGAAAAAGAACGAAACAGAAAGCGCAAACAGGCTGAAAAGAGATGAAGAAGAGAGAGAACTTAGACTTAAAAGAGAAGAAGAAGATCGAAGACCTAAACAAATTAGAAAAAAATTAATCAACATTATGAACGCCTGTTTTATTAATATAAAAATATATTTAACTTCTAGAAATTTAAACTACACCTTCAAGATCATATCGTAAATTACAATTTTCAGATAAAGTACGATTTGTTCTAATATGTTAACATTTAAATTATTAGTTAAAGTCTTAAAATTGAGTTTTTTAATGAAATTTTTCTAGATCATTTTAGAATAAAATAATAATTATTGAGTTTTATCATAGAATGTCAATTTCGTAGTAATTTTGCCACTATTATATTTAATGTTAATAGATTTATTATGATTGATATACATTGGATTTAATTCAATAAATTTATGTAATCTATTTCTTTATATTTAATACAAACATATTTCCTTAATGTTAAGAATTACCTTAACCAATAAGGCATTTAACTATCTATAAATTATCGTGCTTTTTCATTAATATTCTACATTAACAAATTGTAGAAAATCTCTAAATGTACGATTTTTCTCTATAATAATTTCACATTATGATAAATATTATTTGGTAAATCTTTAAAAAATTGAGTTATTTTAACGGTATTTTTAGCATTTTGAAAAAATAATGTTGTTTCATGAAATTGCCTAATATTTTCAAAATAAGTCAA
>JABUQX010132783.1:10000-15000 GCA_015478945.1 Trachelipus rathkii | reverse complement strand
GCCAGAGTGTAGTAGGAAAATTGTGAATGCCACTAAGAGTTGGCTGGTGCATTTAAATCGTTGGTGGATGGGTAAAGGGGAACTAAATGTTGAGTGCTCTAGGGTGCTTACATGATGTATCGTTGTTACCGTCGTTAATGTATAGTAGGGGGACTATGGCTGGAATAAGAGGTATAGATTCTAAATTACAATGTGTTCAGATGACATCTTATTGGGCGGTTAGTGTGAAAAAAATGTAAAATAGGATAACGCTATAGAGAGTTGTTTGGTGTGGAGAATTGGGAATGAGAGAATAAATGAAAGTACGTGAGCATGTTTGGTATGTGGAAAGGGACTGGATGGCAGCACGGTCGGTTTAACGGTGTATAGTGGTAAGTGTGTTTGGAAATCAACCGGATGGGAGACAGAAGAAAAAGTGGAATGATTCAGAAAAGAATGCCTGTAAGAGAGAAATGTGAGTTTGGCAGAGGCTAGAAGAAAGATGCATAACAGGAGTGGGTTTTGTGAGGATGTATGGTTGTAGCCCACCTGGGGCCAAGGAAAGAAACCCCACATGGACGAGAGGCTCATAGTTGAGGTTAATCGCGGTCCGTGAAGCATTAGGGTGGATTTTTCTGACTGCGACGAGTTACTCACATGTGGTATAAGGGGCGTAAGGCTGGGCTTCTTTTCTACTTGCTTCATATTATCTACTATTTTTATGTTTCCGGTAAATGTTACGCACCTTGCCTCCAGTCTTGGGGAAAGAAGGGGTGATGATGATGATTGTGATAATGTATGATGATGATGATGATTAGACATTATATATTATATATATATATATATATATATATATATATATATATATATATGTATATATATTATATATATATATATATATATATATATATATATATATATATATATGCAAGTTTTCATAAAGTACTTGTACTTGTACTTGATACCATGTACTTTTACTTGTACTTGTACTTGAACAATTCTAGAGTACTTACTTGTACTTGTTATTGAACAATCTAGAGTACTTGTACTTTACTTGAAAAATGATACTTGACCAACCCCCATGATATATATATATATTATATATATATATATTATATATATATTATAAGTATATATATATATATATATAATATATTATATATACTATATATAATATATATATGAAAATAATATATATATATATATAGATAGTATATTATATATTATATATATATTATATATATATATATATATATATATTAATAATTATAATATATGATATATATAATATATATATATTATATATAATATATTTGGCGAAGTGAAGTTGACGAACTAACTACATTAAGAGCGGCGTACGCGGACCTAGGAAAATGCTCATTTCTCGTTTGTCAAGGATAGTGAAAAGTCATAGAAACTGGTGTGTGAAACCGAAATCGTCTTAAGTGTCTTTAAAAGTAAAAAGTCTAAGTGATTTTTGAGTACATGGTTTGTAAAACTCATTGGATTTAAGTTTCGTGGAAATAAAGTTTAAGATCGTCAATTCCCCAAAACTGGGTAAGTTATCTTTTATTTTGGAAAGTTAAAACTAAAATTGGGAAGATTTCGGCTATTTTGTTACTATATTTATAAAAACTGGTTAGAAAGTGGAATAATGTGAATTAAAAGCAGGAAGTGACGTTAAAATCAGGATTGAGGAGTTGAGAAGGAAAATGTAAAAAGACAAGCCGTGGTATATTTTAAGTAGATTTTAGAGACGGTTACGAGGTGAGTTAAGAATTGTTAGAGGCGTTACGTTACTATTTTTTTTCGTGATTAAGTTACCATCGGTTTGTGTTAGGTTGTGTCTTATAGGAGACGATTATCGGTATGTTACTAGTTTTTTTTGTAAATATTTATAGTTAGTAACCTGGATTGCCGTGTTTGCGAAGAAATAGAAAGCAAGGTTACGGTGGAGTTGAGATATGGAGTAGAGGTAAAAGTACGAAAGTAGGGTTAAAAGGTTTGAGAAGAATAGTGTATGAACAAGGTGTGGAAAGTTTATGATTATTATTATTATTATATTATTATTATTATTATTATATTATGTATTATTAGTTTTTATTATTATTATTATTATATTGATTATTCATTATTATTATTATTATTATTATTATTATTATTATTATTATTATTATTATTATTATTATTATTATTATTATTATTATTTTGTTTTACCTGTATGTTTGTTAGAATAATAGTGTGTGAATGTAAGGAGCTCCGCAGAAGTGTGTATATATTAGGTTAGGTTTTTAATTAATAACAGAATTATTATTATTATTATTATTATTATTATTATTATTATTATTATTATTATTATTATTATTATTATTATTATTATTATTATTATTATTATTATTATTATTATTATTATTATTATTATTATATTAATTACGATTTATATTGGGTTTTACCTGAAACCTGGCCCCAACCTGGAAGGATTTATATTGGGTTTTACCTGAAACCTGGCCCCAACCCGGAAGGATTTATATCGGGTTTTACCTGAAACCTAGCCCCAACCCGGAAGGATTTATATTGGGTTTACCTGAAACCTAGCCCCAACCCGGAAGGATTTATATTGGGTTTACCTGAAACCTAGCCCCAACCCGGAAGGATTTATTGGGTTACTGAAACCTAACCCCAACCCGGAAGGATTTATATTGGGTTTACCTGATTCCTAACCCACAACCACGAACATTTATATTGGGTTACGCTGAACCTAAGCCCACCCGAAGGATTTTATATTGAGTTAACCGAACCCCCTAGTCCCAACCCGAAGATTATATTGGGTTTTACCTGGAACCTGTCCCCAACCCGGAAGGATTTATATTGGGTCTTATCTGAAACCTGGCCCCAACCTGGAAGGTTTTATATTGGGCATTTACCTGGAACGTGATCCTAACCCGGACTATTTTGGATCACTTTTACCTGGATTCTGAGGTTGTCGCTATGAGATAGGCGGCTCATTTTTGCGATACCTCGTCTGTTACCTTGGATTGGGTTACCTGAGTTACTCCACTTCACTGGTTGGGAGGACTTAGAGTTTACTGCCACCTGCGCGAAGATGGGAGTCGTACTTTGTTTACCCACCTTCACCTTGGATTGGGAGGGTACCTGAGTGTCTCCCCACCCTTCAGGGGAACTCAAAAAGGAAGGTCAATTTGTTGTCTATTTCCCCAAGACATAAAGTTCCCTTAACATTATTAACTGTTAAAACAGTGACCATGTTGGAAGGTGTTGGCCTCAGAATCTTTTGAATTATAAGTGAAGTCCACTGTGGTTGTTTAATATTAGAATACTTAGTTCAGTTATACTGTGTCAACAGCTTGCCAGGTTATTTAAGTGACTGTACTGATAGTCACGGGATATTATTATTATTACCAAGTTATTTATCTATTGATATTTTGAAGGAATATTTACTGATATATTATTCGATTTATTTAACTTGTCGATATTTTTGGGGGTTTATGATATATTACTCAATTTATTTAACTTATTGATATTTTTGGGAGTTAGTGGCTAGCCCGATAGGATCTTATTTTTGTGGGATATAACGATTGATTTATACTACTATTATTTTGTATGCACTGTAAATATACTACTAAAAACCCGTTGTCTTATTCCTGGACCCTGATTGGAGACTGTAGAACCATATAGACCTCCCGCGTGTACGGTGGCTCAGACTGGTTCATTGTGTCCGGTAACATAATTTTTGGTGGCTCGTAGGGGATCGAACCCTTGACCTCCGCGTTATATATATATATATATATATATATATATATATATAAATATATATAATGTATTATACTATAATATATATATATATAATATATATATATATATATATAACATGTTGATGTCCCAGCGTCCTTTATATCTTGTTTCCATCGTCTTTATGTCTTAGTGAAATCTTTCACCTTGTTTCTCGCTGTAATCTCCACAGTTTGCGGGAAAATAATTGTCAAGATGTGAATGGAGAAAAAATGCCATTTTATTCGACATGCGAGCTCCATTTGTTTCGAAGCTTTCATAACTCATTTTGCATGTGAGTTATATTCTGAGCCTTTTTATTTCCCAGAAAACCCGCAATTGATTTACTAAAGATCGCCATGCATCTTGGTCACTGGTTCCATTTGTGTTAAAATGCTGTGTTCCTTTAACAGAGTTCTAATTTGGGGACCGTCAAATATGCCTGCATGGAGCTTTGCATCACTGATGTGTGGGAATTTTTGCAGTAGATACTTAAAAGCTTAGCCTTCTTTATTCAGTGCTTTGACAAAGTTCTTCATCAGGCCAAGCTTTATATGAAGAGGAGGCAGTAAAACATTTTTGGGAGGGACTAGAGGTTCAGCTACCACGTTGTGGCAGCCAATTTGGAATGCCTCGAGCTGTCCAGTTTTTTGCTATAGTGAGGACTATCAGCACGGCTATCCCATAGAATAGACACATGAAACAAGGATATTTTGTGTAGCCTCCGTGCATCCCAAGAAGAAGGCACACAACCTGAAAGAAAGGATTAATTCTTAAATACATTAAATGTAGTAAATTAAAATTAAAAACTGTCTTTATGCTTGCATATTGATGTACATGGTTTCTAAGAACTTATATTTTTTTCATAGGTAATTTTTTTTTAAAAATGAAGATTTATAATGACAAGAAGAAACTGGGAAATTTTTGTAGCTTTGAGATCACACATATTAACCAGTTGTGGTTAGAGTATTTGATTGTATTAATCAATACTTCCATATTTTTGTAGCTTTCTGTTAACTGAACTGAATGGGCAATAGGTACGGATGCCATTTTATTGCCAATATTTAAAGAGTACTGCCTTCAAGCTTCTGCTAGAAGAATCAATGAAGAGCCTCCATTCACTTGGTTGGTAAGGAACGCCAAGTGCCTCAATTAAACCTTTTACATCATTGCAATACACCAAATAGCTGCAAGAAGCAACTGCAAAGAACTTTCGAAACTCTTCGTCTCTA
>JABUQX010132783.1:0-5000 GCA_015478945.1 Trachelipus rathkii | reverse complement strand
AGTGAGTGTTGGGGAAGTTTTGGGGTAAATGATAAAATTTGTCTATTGGGAGATGTTGAATGCAGGAGTGGGAAGGGCAGGGGGTGGGAAGAATAATAGGACATTTGGGGTAGGGAGGAATGTTAATGAGAAGTCTGTTAGAGTTGTGTGTTGAAAAAAGAATGATAGTGGGGAATACTTGGTTCAAAAAAAAATGAGAATCATAAGTATACATGAAGAGTGAGATAACGGGGGGAGGCGGTTACTGGATTATGTGTGTCTGTAATGGAGTTTAGAGGCAATTTAGATGTAAATGTATTTTTTAGAGGGGCGGGGGAGGATATCGAATCACTATTGGTGGTTGCTAGATAGCTGGAGGAGAGGTTTAGATGGTTAGGGATAGGGAGAAAAGAGGAAAGATAGAAGTTGATAAAGGTGAAAAATTGGAGGCAGATTGAGTGTGTAAGAGGGAGTTTAGGAGAGGGGTATGAGATAGGGGGAGAGACTTGAGAGGGACAGGAATGGGAGGTGGAGGGGGGAGTGGAGGAGGGATGTTTTTTAAAGGAGGCAGTATGTTGAAGAGCTAGAAGTGTAAGTGGAGTAAAAAGGTGGGATGCAGCAGAAGGAAAGGGAGTGAATGGTGGAATGAGGAGGTGAAGGAGGTGGTGAAAAGGAAAAAGGAGGCTTATGTGAAATGGTTGGGAAGTAGGAGAGAGGAAAGCTGGGAGGAATATAGAAGGTTTAGAGTGGAAGCAAAGCGAAGAGGGCGGTGGAGAGGACGAAGAGAAGAGCAAAAGATGAGTGGTGTAGAAAAGTGACGGAAAATTTTGAATCGGGAAGTAAGATGTTCTGGAAAGAAGTGAATAGAAAAAGGAAGAAGAAGGAGGGTTTTTGGGGGGGGGGGAGGGAGGGAATTTTTTATTAGGGGAGGAGATGGGGAGTGGATAGGAGGAGAGAAGGGTGAGGGAGAGGTGGGGGGAGTATTTTAGTGGGATTATTGAATGAAGTGGGTGGGGGAGGGGAGGAGGATTTGGAATAGGTATTTGATTGGGAATGAATGGGGAGGGAGGGGAGGATGAAATACAAATGGAGGAAATTATTAGGGCCGTGAATAAAGAAAAAAAAGGGAAGTCCGCAGGTTGGATCGTTGGAAGACTGAAATGTTGCAGAAGAGGTAGAGGGTGGAGGAATAGGCTGATAGGTATTTAATATATCTTGAGGAGTGTGAGGTACCACAGGATTGGGAGGATGTTTGTTTTTTGGTTCCCCTGTATAAGGGGAAGGATAGATGGAATGGGAATTATAAGAGATAGTCTTTTTAAGTTGGTAGGAAAGGTATCGGTGAGGAAGTACTGATTGAGGAAGAAGGAAGTGAGAGGTAACGGAGGCGAGAATGGGGGAAAAACAGGGGATTTAGGGAGAAGAGGGTGTGTGGACCAAGTGTTTACACTAAAGATGCTTGTGAAGAAAGTAAAGAGAGGAAAGGGAAAGTGTATGGGTGTTTTTTAGATTTAGAGAAAGCAGTATGATTAGAGTGAAGAGGGGAATTGTGGAGGCGTGTTGAGGAAAATGAGTGGGGGGGGCAAATTAGGAAAGTATTAGGCCTTTTTATAGAATAGATAAATGTGTGTGAGAGTGTTTAGGAGGAGAGTGAGTGTTTGGGGTGGTGAGAGGATTGAGGCAGGGTGTGTAATGTCACCTGGCTATTCAATTTGTTTTTGGAGAGTGTTTGCAGAGGATATGTGAGGAGGGGATAGGGGGGAATTAGATGAATGGAATGGATAGAAGGGAAGTGGAACATGATACTGTTGCGGACGGATACCTTGCCCTTGTGCGAAAGAACGCGGGAAGGGAATGAGCTATGTGGTGAGGGAGTTGGAGATGTGTGGACAAAAAGGGGCTTCAAATAAACCAGGTAAGAGTGAAAGGTTAGTGTTGACGGAGGAGGAAAGGAGGAAGGGGAGGGGTCAGAGGTTTAGGAGTAGGGGGTAGTATTGGAAGAATAAAGATCTTATAGTATTAGGTATGGATTGGGTAAGGGGGAGGGATGGAAGGAGGAGATAGAACATAAAGTAGGAGAAGGAATGAGAGCTTGAGTAGTCTGAGAGAATTATGGAAAGGGCGGGCGGGGGATTTCACAGAAGATTAAGATAAGTATGTTTTGAAAAATTTGCGACCAAGCGGGTGTATGGCGTGTGAAACGTGGGGGTGTTGAATGCAGGTCCAGGAAGAAGTTGGAAGTATTTGAGATGAAGGTGGTGAGACGTTGTGGGTTAGCAGAAGGAAGCGAGAGGATAGGAATAGGGTGTGAGGGAGAGGAATGGATTGGAGGAATGGTGGTGCGGAAGAGCGGAGAAGGGAATCTAGATTTATGGGCATCTAGTGGAGAATGGAGGAACAGAGATTCGTTAGGAATTTGGGAGGCGAGGGATTAGCGAAGGAGAGGAAGGGGGAGACCAAGAAGAAGGTGGATGGATGGAAGAGGGAGGGATGAGGGAGGAAGAGGGTAGGGTGTTGGCGAGAGATAGAGTGGGCGTGGGAGGAGGTGGGTAAGGCGAGAATGAAGAGGAAGTGGAAATGAGAGAGCTGTTACGTACACTACCCGCTCAAGCGGGAAAAAAGTGTAAGTAAAATAATAAATAAATATATATATATATATATATATATATATATATATATATATATATATATATATATATATATATATATATATATATATATATATATATATATATATTATATATAATATAATATGTTTTAATATATTAATATAAATATATAATATATATTATAATATATTATATATAATATATATATATATATATATATATATATATATTATATATATATATTGCCATAAAATATTAGAAATTTTTAAAGAGTGATGTGATGGTAAACGAATTATTTATTTATCCTCAATTTTCAAATTTCATAAAATCTAGTTTCAAAAGGGAAAAATTCTCACCTTAAATTTCAGACTCCAATTTCCAGCAAATGCATGACTACACCCATGCAATAAATAGATTCCAGTTTCCTCAACGTCTTTGTTGCACGGATAAATGTTTTCATTTTCATTGCATATATGGGTTATATAGTTCCATTGACAAGGAAGGTCGTATAAAAGTTCTGGATTCTGTAATTATTGTTAATTTTTTTAGTAAAAACACTAAAAGAAATTCTTTGTAATATTCCCACAAGATAAGAAAAAAAGATTTTTTTAGGCATTTTTGATTTGATGAAAGGTTATTTTATGTGATATGAAAGTATGAAGAATACAGAATAAACAATTAAATAATAAATGCCTAAAAGATGTTTTAAGGAATAAAAACAATTTACGTTAAAGTTAAAATGAAATATAACTACAAATAAGTTTACAGATTAAAATATTATTTCTATAAACAAGTGAAACTTTAAGAGATTAAAGTTATATATTACCTTGTTAAATATAATATTAGCGATATCTTGATCGGCTCCAGGAAGACTTTTATATTCTTGGGTAATATTTACACATTTATTTGTCCATCCACCTGTAAAGCTCCTCATTCTCGTAAGATTCATCATCCACACTCCGGCGCTAAGACCAGTTTTGCCATAATAAGGAACTCTCTATTCGTGTGTAATAAATAGTCAGTTAAGAGATACTAAATTGGGGCATCAAAATTTATAGGAAATGATTCCCTTAAATTTAATCTCATCAAAAATTACTATAAATTTTAGTTGCATACTCACTTTCTGCTTTTGATTGGCAGAACACCAAATCTCGGCTATTCCAGACATTTGAATCAAATCAAATTGCAAAAACTTATTCCACAAGTCTTCTGGAGGTTTAAGGAATATCGTGTCTGTATCAATATACACTATCGAATCTTCAGATTGAAGAATTTCGGGAAAGAAAAGTCTTTCTGTTGAACATGCACGAAACAGGTTTCTAATATTTGCAGTCTCTGGATACCAAACCTTTCTTTTTTCTAAGTTTAATTTATATCTAATTCTTTGTGGCCAGTTTTCCATTCGTTCAAGAATCTTGTTGTAAACATCATCCTCTTCTACGAATATGATGAAACTGATAAAGTTTAATAATAATTACTTAAAATGAAGAGTAAATTGAGTAAAGCTTTATTGACTTTAGCTTTTCATCGTTACTTCACTTATTAAAATTTCTCATTTGTTCACGATAAATAAAATTGAAGTTTATCAATTTAAAAGAATTTAAAATATGAAGTAAATTTTTTGCAACTATATATATATATATATATATATATATATATATATATATATATATATATATATATATATATATATATATATATATATATATATATATATATATATATATATATATATATATATATATATGGGTAAATGCCTTTAAGGTAAAAAAAATGGACTAAAATAATGGTTTTAAGTTCCTTCTAAATTTTTAAAATTAATGTACTAATTTATTTAGTAGAAAAGTCTTCATAATAGCTTTCAGCCTAACGAGGCCCTCTGTCAGTTGTGTTATAAGAAGAACCAAGTTTAAAAATACAAAAATTAAATAATTATAAAAAATCTAAAAATCAAACAATATTAGAAAGTTTTGGAATTAATTTTTAAAAAATGGTGTGGAGTTTAAGATGTTGTTTGAGATGGGATCAATTAGAAGATCGTTTTTTTGTATGTTAAAGTTTTTTGCGTTGTTTATACAAAAAGATTCGGTTAGTTTTCTAAGGTGTAGGTGTTCTATGTTATTATAGGTGTCATGTGGGTGATATCTATTGTGTGATTATGGGAGGTTCTGTGTATGGTGAGAGCAGAGTTTGGGTTGTCTCTAAGGAGATCATATTTGTGTTGATATTGTCTGCGTTGGAAGTCATGAGTTTCTCCAATATAGGAGCTATTGCAGTTAAGGCAAGGGATCTTGTAGATGCATTGGGAAGTAGAAGGATTATGATGTGTGTGAGGTTTGAGAATATATATATATATTTATGATATATATATATATAGTTAAACACCCAAACGAGAAACTGAACGAAGTACAC
>JABUQX010132781.1:15000-20000 GCA_015478945.1 Trachelipus rathkii | reverse complement strand
TATATTAAACCCCGGAGCAATAAAAAAATTAGTATCGGAATGGTTGGTAATCCTA
This sequence comes from Trachelipus rathkii, assembly GCA_015478945.1. Taxonomy (NCBI): domain Eukaryota; kingdom Metazoa; phylum Arthropoda; class Malacostraca; order Isopoda; family Trachelipodidae; genus Trachelipus; species Trachelipus rathkii. The sequence continues at coordinate 19,945 of JABUQX010132781.1, read as the reverse complement.
TCTCAGAATTATTTACCTACGCTAAGATTGCCTTCCTTCATTTTTGTACGAAAAAAAAGAAGAATTAATTTTAATTTTTTGGCATAGGTGTTGCCGGAAGCACGCGGTAGCCCGCGGGCGGTCTGCCATGCATGGGGGGCGACGGGAGACCCACGCTACGGTATTCGTTAATTAAAAAAAAAAAAAGTGTCATGGCCTCTAAATTCACTCTTCAAACTTTACGTTAAATGCATCAAATTTAGACTGAAATAAAATGCCTAAGCTTACTCATTTTTATAAGCCTAAGTGTGAAGCTCAAAAAAATATATATCAATTTCTTTTTATTTTTTTGTTAATCTTAAAATACATTTTCCAGGTTTACCAACTTTACGAAGCTTTTTTTGCGCCCCGGGATTTAATAAAGCTCCGAAATGGATAATATGTCACAGGATTTGAATTGAGTTTAAGAGATAATTGAATCATTTACCAACACTCAATTAAATTATCAAACAAACATTTTTTAAGAATCAAAAAGAAAAAGCAATGCCTCTTTTGCTGCAACACATTCTTTTCGTATAAAGAATAAGATCAATTTTCCACTTACGTCCTCATAATCATATCCCCAATCTTGTCTATTCCCAAGACTGCGAATAAGTAGCCATGCAAGTGGAAAAGATTAGGCAGCATCCACTATTGCCTGAAAACAGATTAATTGTATATCTAAAGAAAGGGCAGATAAATTAAAGGGGAGGGTCAAATCTAGTCTTCAAAAGGGGTTCATATGTGGTCCATGAGAATCGATCAAATATTTAAGCAATACTTTTTATTGACTTTATTTTATAATGGAAGTCCATAGTACTGAAATGTATCTATAAACAATTCGGAATAGAAATATATATATATATATATATATATATATATATATAACTCATATATATATATATATATACTTTCTATATATATATATATATATATATATATATATATATATATATATATATATATATATATATATATATATATATATATATATATATGATATATATATTTATATACTATATAAATATATATAAAACCAGTGGGCAATAATAAAATTAGTATCGGAATGGTTGTATGCTATCTCAGAATTATTTACCTACGCTAAGATTGCATTCTTTCATTTAAAATAGAAAAATAGAATTAATTTTAATTTGTACCAGTGTTGCCGGAAGCCCGCGGTAGCCGCGGGCGGTCTGCCCATGCATTGGGGGTGACCTGTAACACACCCTACGGTATTCGTTAATTAAAAAAAAACAAAACAAAACAGTGCCATGGCGTCTACCTTCGATGTACAAACTTTCCGCAAGATGATACATCAAATTTAAACTAGAAATAAATTGCTAAGCTTACTCATTTATAGGCTTAGGTGTGAAGCCCCCAAAAATATATATCGATTTCATTTTTACTTTTTTGTTAATATTAATTAAATTATATTTGAAAATTCACCATAACAAAAAAAGTTTGTGCCTTTTTCTATTTCATAAATTTAGGATTATAAAATGCATTTTCCAGTTTTACCAACTTTACAAAGCTTAAATTTTTATTGCCTCTGGTTTAAAAAAGATCATATATATATATATATATATATATATATATATATATATATACTATATATATATATATATATATATATATATATACTATATATATAACTAACCTTATGTATATAAACATGTTGCCATTTCTAGTGTTAGATGGCGGCCATATACGCTAGCGATCTTTGAGAAAATTTTTGGTTTACGTAATCTTTAGATATATAAGTTGTTTAGGGCGGAAATGGTTATTAAAAAAGTTGTTCTTTAAGTTTGTAATAGTATAGTGAGGAAAAAGGTCATAAAAAGCAAAATGGGACAGGTATTGTATTTCAAGGTGGAAAGACCACCATGAGGGGCATAAGTTAAAAGCACGGAAAATTTGGCATTATAATGAAGACAGTTTGTATTTGGAGGGGAGAAAACTAAAAAAAATTAAGACCTAATGTAGTAGAGGAAGTTTATCTATATAAAGAGGTGGAGAAGGAACCATTGTTTAGAGTAATTAGGGTGTCAAGCAAGGTGTAAAGTTTTACTTTGCATATGTTCAACAGTAAAAAGGATGTTAGTGTGTTGGTTGTTAAGATAGTTAAAGAATAGAGGGGCATGAAAGGGATCCCGAAATATAACAAAACAATCGTCGACATAGCGTTTATAAATAAGGGATTTGAATTCAATGGTTTGAATGCTCTTACGTCCCTTAAAAATGCTCTATAAGGCTGCCCGACAATCTCCATCCCTCAGGTTGCAGTCCCGGCATCTTGCACGGTCTCTCTAAACCTCACAAACCTGACCTCCCACTTTGACCCATTCTTTCCGCCATTAACACCCTCTCCTATAGCTAAATTTATCCTCACATACATAAAACCTATCACCTCCAATCATAAAATCACCTCCATAAAAAATTCTTTTGACAACTAAATTCATTACATCCTGCATTTTTCAGATATTCAATCTTTTTTCACCAACATTTCCGTCAGAGAAATTATCAACATTATTGCCGATAATCTCTTTAGATCTGCCCCTCTTATTGACAGTTTCAATAAATCTCAGTTCACCAAAGTCCTTAACCTTGCCACAGATGACACAATTTTTCTCTTTGATCAAAAACTATATTCATATTGGCCATGGGCTCCTCACTTGGCCTAGCCTTCGCAAAGACTTTTTTATGTTTTCATGAACAAATTTGGTTAGACAACTGCCCCCTTGAATTTAACCCCCTTATTTATAGACGCTATGCTGACGATTGTTTTGTTATATTTCAGGATCCCCTTCATGCCCCTTTATTCTTAAACTATCCTAACAACCAACACACTAACACAATTTTTATCGTTGAACATATGCAAAAAAAAACAAAAAAACTTTACCTTTTCTTGACACCCTAATTACTCTCCACTTCTTTATATAGATAAACTTCCTCTACTACATTACCTGTCCCATTTTGCTTTTTTATGACCTTTTTCCTCACTACACTATTACAAACTTAAAGAACGATTTTTTTAATAACCATTTCCGCCCTAAACAACTTATATATCTAAAGATTCCGTAAACCAAAAATTTTCTCAAGCTGCTTCCCGCTGGGAAAACCGCGCATCTTAACGTGAAGGAAAACGTCGTGTGAAATACGACTTGTATTTTCAATGATTCCCTGTTTAAAAAAAAATAAAAAATATTGAAATTTAAACACAAAACTTATAATTATTTTTATTACCTCTATTGAATAAAATAATCTCAACAAGGCTTCCAAGTTCCACATTAAGCATGTGTGTGCAACGGCATAATTCTTTCTCGCAGTTTGTTACTGTACTCGCGTTGCAGTAATGAGTTTGGTTCACGTCGCCTGGTTGAGACAATGGCGGAACATTTGCTGACTTATAGCTTATGCGGTTCAAAAGAGCAAGGCTAGTTCTGCTGGCATCATTCACTGAAACGATATTAAATTTGTATATTTATAATGGAATTTTATTATTATTATTATTATTATTATTATTATTATTATTATTATTATTATTATTATTATTATTATTATTATTATTATTATTATTATTATTATTATTATTATTATTATTATTATTATTATTTATATTATTATTATTATTATTATTATTATTATTATTATTATTATTATTTAACTGAAAACAATATATAAAAATTGAGATTGTTTTCAAGCATGCAAAACAGTTTATCTATAAGTTAATAATAATAATAATAATAATAATAATAATAATAATAATATATTTATATAATATTAATAATAATAATAATAATAATAATAATAATAATAATAATAATAATAATAATAATAATAATAATAATAATAATTAAAAATAAAATTAAATTAATAAAAATTAATTAAATAATAATAAAAATTAAATAAATAATAATAATAATAATAATAATAATAATAATAATAATAATAATAATAATAATAATAATAATAATAATAATAATAATAATAATAATAATAATAATAATAATAATAAAAAAAAATTATTATAATAATAATAATAATAATTAAAAATAAAATTAATTAATAAAGAAAATAATTAAATAATAAAAATAATAATAATAATAATAATAATAATAATAATAATAATAATAACTAATAATAATAATAATAATAATAATAATAATAATAATAATAATAATAATAATAATAATAATAATAATAATAATAATAATAATAATAATAATAATAATAATAATAATAATAATAATAATAATAAATTTCTTGAAATTAACTCTAGAAAACATGTGCAATAACAGTATAAAAATATTAACATTTTGTAATTCATTTATTAGACTATTTTTTTTTTTATTTACTATTTTTTATTTTATTTTATTTTATTTTTTTAACAGATAACCATCACTCACGGGCAGGGCCCTTTTCAAAGAGAGGGAAGAGCAAACACAAAATAAAATATATATATATATATATATATATATATATATATATATATATATATATATATATATATATATATATATATATATATATATATATATATATATATATATATATATATATATATATATATATATATATATATATATAATAATGGGCAAACCAACCCAATCACGAGCCTAATGCAAATCTCTGAGGTGACCGCAGGCGGAGGACTTGAAGAGAGGAAGATTAAATACAGCAGGAAAAACAGGTGAAGGCAGAGAGATCCACAGAAGAGAGGTGACTGGAAAGAATGAAGCACCACAACGAACAAGCATGCAGTTCTCAATATTCACACAAAATTCATGAGGAAGCAGGACACCCCTTGTGCTACGAGGGCGCCGCAATTGTGGCTGAAGGCGTGAGGTCAACTCAATCGAGCACCTGCCTTTGTAGTACCTATATAGGAATGAGATAGAGCACCACCGTCCCGTCACGTTGCAGAGAT
>JABUQX010132781.1:0-12500 GCA_015478945.1 Trachelipus rathkii | reverse complement strand
TTATCTTATAAACCATTTTCTTTTTTTACTTTCAAAGTAGAATTGTAACAATGTAAAAGTTTAATTAATACATTTAATTATTTTATCAAAAAAGACTCAAAAAATATTGAGGTAGGAGCTACCTTCCGCTACCCTACCTTATGTATACGGCCCCTGATATATATATATATATTTATATATATACCACTACCATATATATATATAACTTAATCAGGAAAAATATATCTATATATATATACTTATACACACTATCCACTATACTACCTCCACTACTCAACTCTACATCACCCCACTTATATACCACCATACTATACTAATTAATACTCATTAAATAACCACATCATATATACTACAACTCATATATATAATATACCTGTACTATTTCTGAGTCTCGAATTGTAAATATTTTTTAAAATAAAATATTATATAAAATAAAAATAATGTGTTGATTGTTATTTTAGAACAAATATATACTTATCGTTAATTTGAGCGACTTTTGATCAATTTTTGGTCACTTTTTGATTGTTTTTTGATTACCTTTTGATAGATTTTTGATCGCACTTTTTAGTAACACCATAGTATAAATATAATTAAAATGAAAGTACTTCAATCCAATGTTATAATTTTCGGACCATTTTGTGTGTGTGTGTGTGTGTGTGTGTGTGTGTGTGTGTACCTTTTCGCGGCAAAATTTCCCGCCAAAAAGGAAAGCGGAAATAATATAACTGAATAAAACAAATATTTATTATTATAATCACAAATACTTTTAGTATTTCTCTTGATACTAAATTTTGAAGGAAAATGCGAAATATTTTTTTTTATACTATTTATTATATATATGTTTTACTCTTTGGAGGGAAATTTTGCCGCGAAAAGGTACAAGCGCACATCAACACACACTCAAAAAAATGGTTCGAAAATTATAACATTGGAATGAAGTGCTATAATTTTAATTATATTTATACTGTGATAGTATAGATACATAGTATAGATACATAGTATAGATACATAGTATAGATACATAGATAGGTCTCATGATTCCTATGTATTTCCTGGTAATATATAGAACCGTTTCATAAACAAAAATAAATAATATTATCAATCAAAGTGTTCCTTTCGTGATATGATAACATTATTAATTTTATTGCAGAGAATCCGTAATGATAGAAGACAGATTTTCCTTGCTTCCATCTACTATCAATCTTAACCAGATCAAATAGCCATTATTATTATTATTATTATTATTATTATTATTATTATTATTATTATTATTATTATTATTATTATTATTATTATTATTATTATTATTATTATTATTATTATTATTATTATTATTTTTATTTTTATTTTTATTATTATTATTATTATTATTATTATTATTATTATTATTATTATTATTTTTATTAATTTTATTATTATTATTATTATTATTATTATTATTATTATTATTATTATTATTATTATTATTATTATTATTATTATTATTATTATTATTATTGACTATTATTATTACTATTATTATTATTATTATTATTATTACTTTTATTTTTACTATTATTATTATTTTTATTATTATTATTAATATTATTATTATTATTATTATTATTATAATATTATTATTATTATTATTATTATTATTATTATTATTATTATTATTATTATTATTATTATTATTATTATTATTATTATTATTATTATTATTATTATTATTATTATTATTATTAAGTTAAGCATACATTTTTTAGGTCAAAAATTTTATTTTGGAATATTTTAATTAAGATCTTTCAACTATTTCAATCATTTCATTTAAAAAGATCATGACTTGATAATCTAACTTTGAAGAAATCGAGACAATAAATGAATGTCTCTTCTAGACAATAAGGGACAAGAGAAATTTATGCTAATATTTCACAAGCATAAAATCTGTTCGACACATTATTGCTAAGGAAATACCTGTTCCAATCAGGGTTGTGGAGTCGGAGTCGGAGTCGGGGAGTCGGTAGTTTTGAAGAGAGTGGAGTCGGAGTCGGAGTCGGAGTCGGCAATTTTGAAAAGGGTGGAGTCGGAGTCGGTAATTTTGAAGAGGGTGGAGTCGGAGTCGGAGTTGGAGTCAAAGTCGGTAATTTTCAAAAGGGTGGAGTCGGAGTCGGAGTCGGTAATTTTCAAGAGGTCGGAGTCGGAGTCGGAGTTGGAGTCAGTAATTTTGAAGAGGGTGGAGTCGGAGTCGGAGTCGGAAAATTTTTGAACGGACTCCACAACCCTGCTTTCAATCTCCCTTTACACTAGGCCCAAGGTCTCAAACCCTTAGCTATCAATCTCCCTTTACACTAGGCCCAAGGTCTCAAACCTTCAGTTTTCAATCCCCTCTTGCACTAGGCCTAAGGCCTTTCTACCACCTTCTTTTGTTTGCACAACACTCCTTCATTAAAACATAAAAAATAATTACCTCCTAAATAAGGGTAAAAATCCTTGTTGTGGTACCAATCACTATTTAATCCATAAAATTCGAGTTCAAAAAAGAATTTGTAATCGGGTTTTCCTGAGTAAGGCGAATTGACTTCACTTTCCTTAAGGCTTCTCAGGTCCGCGATAGTATAAAAAGTTTTCAAATCTCCAGGGGCATCAAACAACTTATTCAATTGCTGTTATATATATATATATATATATATATATATATATATATATATATATATATATATATATATATATATATATATATATATATATATATATATATATATATATATATATATATATATATATATATATATATATATATATATATAATTATATATATATATATATATAAATATATATATATATATATATATATATTACACATATATATTATTATTATATATATATATTGTTATTGAGTTATTATTATTATTACATATTATTATTATTACATTACATGCATATATATTATATACATATGATATATATTATTATTAATATATATTAATATTATTATATTATATATATATATATTATTATTATTATTATATATATATATGTTATATATATTACATATATATTATTATTATATTATTATTATTACATATATTATTATTATTATTATTATTATTATTATTATTATTATTATATATATTATATATATATACATATATTATTATACATATTATTATATATAACATATATATATATTATATTATTATATTATTATTATTATTATTATATATTATTATTATATATATATATATATATATATATATATATATATATATATATATATATATATATATATATATATATATATAAACACAAATATGAACACCATACAGCCATTCAAAGAATCCTTACCAATCCTTCTTTAGGTGTCGTGAAATCATAATTCACTTCTTCAGGAGTATTCGGGAATCCCGTTTGACCTTCATAGCGAAGTACTGCAACCTACAATTGGAGTTTTAAACTTTAGTTAGTAATTATATAGTAATAATTGTGTACCTGTGCTCTTATTGTGGGGAATAGGTACAACAGGATTAGGATCTTGAGAAATTGTCAGCTTGTGACATGCAGTAACAAGTTTGACTGTTTTACGTATGAGGAAGGATATGAGAGGACCACTTTTAATGTCAGGTTTCCTAAAGGGAAGGTGGAGGCTTTACTAATTGGAGACTCTCAGATACAGTGTCTAGATATCCCATTAAAAAATTCCCATCGACTCCAAAAGTGTTTTAGGATAATTATCTTAAAACACCATTGGATCGGGAATTTTTTGCTGGGTAGATACGTACTTGGACAGGATAGACAGAGATTGAGGATACAAATGTGAATGCAAATTTGATAGCGCCATGGGTACGATTGATATAGGAAATAAAATGTCAGAAGAATTTGCAGCAGATTATTGCATGTGTTTTCAGAGAATGAAAGTTAGTAGAAGGTGTATGATTTTTGGGATATTACATAGGATGGGTGCTTGTCAGACATGGGGAAATAGGACTTTATGTGTAAATAAAAAGGTTAGGAAATTTGGTTTCAGAAAATATTATGTTTTGAATCTGTGGAAAAAATGTTTGGATAATTTTTTTTTTTGCAAGAGACGAAACTCATCTGAGTCGAACTGGTAGTAGAGCTGAACTAAGTACCAGTCTGAACTATGGATACCTATCTGTCGGAAAACTAGGTAAAATTATGAGTGAAGGTCTAAAATCTAAGTCTTTGATGATTTAACCATTTTGATGGTGGTATAAATAAAACTAAGGTCACAATAGGCTTAAATAAAGATGAGATCAAAACAAGTTAGAGAATGTCGAATATATAAGCTTCTAGGGAAATGTTCATAACCATAGAAATTGTTATTTAAAACAAACTAATTGCTTTTAAAATTGTTTCATGTGGTATACAAATATTTCCTTAAATTCCAACAAATATTTCCTTAAATTCCACAACTCTGGAAAACACACACTCAAATTCAGAATAGTTAGAGTAGTTCATTGATACATTTCCATTGTGAGAATACAGTCATTCAAGAAGGAAAATATTGTATTATATTTCACAAATTAACTTTAAAAAAGAAAACACAAAATTAACGAAATAATCAAATGAAAAGAAAACTGCATGAAATAGGAAAATAGGGGGGGGGGACTAGCCCAAATTGTCCACAGGTCGACACGACATCATAAAAAATTCTCATACAGCCCCACGCAGGCGTTAGGTTAGGTTAAGTTAGGTTAGGTTAGGTTAAGTTAGGTTAGATTATTTTAGGTTAGGTTAGGTTAGGTTAGGTTAGGTTAAGTTACGTTAGGTTAAATTAGGTTAGGTTAGGTTAAGTTAGGTTAGGTTAAGTTTGGTTATGTTAGGTTAGGTTAAGTTTGGTTATGTTAGGTTAGGTTAAGGTTTGTTGGATTCGTTAAGGGAACTCTAAATAACCATTTTTTTTTTACACAAATGTCTACGATCTGACCTGTCGATTATTTTCCCTGTCGACCATTTGGGACTAGTTTCGAAAATAGTAACAAACTAAATTAATAAAAACCTTATTAAAGAATAAGAATCTCTTTTAAACTATTTTTACTTTAGATTTTGAAGAAATGTTTCATTTTTGATACATCAAAATTATTTAGGTTAGGTTAGGTTAGGTAAAGTTAGGTTAAGTTAGGTTAAGTTAGGTTAGGTTAGGGCAGGTTAGGTTAAGGTTGTTGTATTCGTTAAAATTATTTCTATTTGATGTTAAAGCAACTTGGATATTATATTTGAGGTTCAGATTATAAATTCAATTTATAAATTTTGAAGTTTATGGGAATGGAAAATGAGAAGTAATGTGTGGTAGTGTTGTACGACCTTCTGGTTTTGTATGGTAGGGTGAGGAAATATTTCGGTGCTTGGTCAACCCAACTCCGGACATGTACTAATCATGTACCATCTAGAAAGGGCCGAAGCTTCATGTACTATCCCGAAAGGGGTTAAGTTTCGTGTACCATCCCAAAAGGGGCGGATCTTCTTGCACCATCCCGAAAGGGGCAGAGCTTCATGTACCATCTAGAAAGGGGCGAAGCTTCATGTGCCATCCCGAAAGGGGCGAAACTTCATGTCCTATCCCGAAAGGGGCGGAGCTTCATGTACCATCCCGAAAGGGGCGAAGCTTCATGTACCATAACCAAAAAGAGCGGAGCTTCATGTACCACCCCAAAAGGAGCGAAGCTTCATGTGCAATCCTAAAAGGGGCGGAGCTTCATGTACCATACCCAAAGGGGCGGAGCTTCATGTACCATACCCAAAAGAGAGAAATCTTACCTGATGTGCAGAGAGGAAGTTGCTATCACAAAGAAGGCGTCCTCTGTATTTGAAAAAGTAGGTACCAGGCTTTTGGTTGGCGTTGATGACAAAGTCGAAGCGTTCTCTCCGCTTATTATCAACGAATCAACTAATAATAATAATAATAATAATAATAATAATAATAATAATAATAATAATAATAATAATAATAATAATAATAATAATAATAATAATAATAATAATAATAATAATAATAATAATAATAATAATAATAATATTAAAATATATTACCCCAACTACTACTACTACTTATATATATATATATATATATATATATATATATATATATATATATATATATATATATATATATATATATATATATATATATATATATATATATATTATAAATATATATATATTTTATTATATATATACATATATACATATATATTATATATATAGCCCATATATTATTCATATTATTATTATATATATATATATATATATTATATATATATATATACATATATATATATATATATATATATATATATATATATATATATATGTTCTTGAAAGTTAACGTATATATATATATATATACATATATATATATATATCAATCTTCTAGATGAAATAATTTAAACACCGTTTTAGTAAATTTTAATAGTAAAGTAAATATTAAATATTTTTACATTACTTTAAACCGATAACGAAGACCCTAATAATAATAATAATAATAATAATAATAATAATAATAATAATAATAATAATAATAATAATAATAATAATAATAATAATAAAATAATAATAATAATAATAATAATAATAATAATAATAATAATAATAATAATAATAATAATAATAATAATAATAATAATAATAATAATAATAATAATAATAATAATAATAATAATAATAATAATAATAATAATAGGTTTGAGTTAAAATATTATTATCATCACAAAAAGATTAAAAACTAATCATTTGATAATATTAATGTATATGCAGTTCATTTCCGTTGTTATGTATATGAGTGGGTGTCATGTGGTAGCTCCTTTACCATTTTATATAGTTGGAATAACCTTACCGTTGCTGAAAGAATGAAGTTTTTAAAATTCTTTAATTAACAAATAAGAAGATTCACAATTGATGAAAATTACACAAAGTGAAACAATAATATACATTATAAGTCCTATCATAACCCCCTCCCCCCTCCCGTAAATTAGCACGATTGAGTGAGATCGAAAGAGCATCAGCTTCACTAGCGTTTTAAGCGCATCAGCTTTACTGGCCTTTTTAGCTTGTAGCGTGTCACCCATAAAACATTGCATTTTCTCTAACCAAAAATTCAAAGAAAATATGCTTATAGGGTAAACATTTTTTAATTATTTATTTATTTGGAATCATTTATTATAATTATAAATATATAGTTTATTATTATTTTTCTATGATAATGTTATGGTCATGTAGTACTGAATAATATAATTTATTTTTATTTTAGCATTCTGTATGAATTATTTGTGAAAATATCTTGTTTATAATGAAATTTGTATGCACATATAATATATGATTTTGAGCACACACAAGCACACTCTCTTCTCTCTCTCGCCGAAAACGTAAAATACATTGCAACTCGTATTAAAAGAATTTTCTCGTAACATGAATAGATTGTGCAAATTGTAATATTGTATTTTGCAGCATTTTTGGTGTATTGTTTGATCAAGTAACTTGTATATTTGGTTGAAAAATCTTTAGTTCCCGCCATTTTCTGTACTCATATCACGGTGGCGGGCTTTTTAAAAGTTTAGAATGTGAAAGAAACTGAACTTAATTAGTTCTAGGTGTACAAGAGATTCAGGTATAATAAAATTCTAATAAAAATTATAAATTGATTATTACGCTTAACTTTAGGTCAGCGAAAGCTTTTCTTATAACTGAAGAGATTGTTTTATTAAGGATGATATCAGGACGAAAACAGTTTTATTTCCTACCTACAGAAATAAGTTCGAAAAATGCTATAAATAATGGGTTGACATTTGCTAAGCTTCGAAGTACCAATCATAGCTTCTCATATAGCGTCTAGTTCAACAAAACTAACCTAACCTAACCTAACGCCTGCAGCTGGCTGTACGTGAAATTATTTTGATGCTATGTCGACCATTTGACCTGTCAACCATTTTCCCTATCCACCATTTGGGTTAGTCCCTCTGTTGGCGTGTACTTATATATATATATATATATATATATATATATATATATATATATATATATATATATATATATATATATATATATATATATATATATATATATATATATATATATATATATATATATCTAGTGTAGCATTTATATATATGTTATTATATATATATATATATATATATATATATATATATATATATATATATATATATATATATATATTAGGGTTGGGTTGAAGTAAATTTTTTCAAGTACAAGTACAAGTACTCTAGAATTGTCCTAGTAAAAGTAAACCTGCAAAGCTGTTTTTTTTTCTAAGTCTTTCAATGGTGCAGAGCAGGGGCGTAACTAACGGCCCCGCAGACCCCGCGGTGCGGGGGGGCCCACGCAGGTAAAGGGGCCCAAAATTGCGAAGAGCAAACAAACGAAATAATAAATGAAATATGAAAAAATACATAATTTACACAACATATATATATATATATATATATATATATATATATATATATATATATATATATATATATATATATATATATATATATATATATATATATATATATATATATATATATATATATATATATATATATATATAAATATTTAAGACTATATATATATATATATATATATATATATATATATATATATATAAAGATGCATCTCGCCCGACTATACAAGCCCTGAAAATTTGATGTTGATCGGACAAGTATAAAAAAAAAATATCCCAATATTTCACTTTTTCAAACATTTGGATTTTTGGAAAAGTGAAAAATTGATATATTTTTTTACTCATCCGATCAACATCAAATTTTCAGGGCTTGTATAGTCGGGCGAGATGTATGTTTTTTACTTAGATAATTTTTTTGTATACTCAAAAGAAATTTTTTGAAAATTTGTTCCAAGAACAAATCTAAAACTATTGCATATACAAAGAAATTATCTAAGTAAAAATTGTGCCTTTCCCCGACTACATATGCCTTGAAAATTTCATGCACTTCGCCCGAACAGGAAAAAAATTATCGCAATTTTTCATTTCAAAATCCAAAAAAAAGTGGGTTTGGAAATTGAACAACGCTGAGCACAAAACTCAAAAAATCGTAAAATCCTCTTTGACCATTGTAGGTAATGGACCTATCTATGCATATTTCAAGTTATTTCGAAAAAAATTCTGGAAGTTGAAACGAAAAATGTCAAAAATATGGATTTTGAAAAATTGAAAATTCTGAAAGAATGACTACAGTCACAGAAAAATACCCAAAAACAACGTTTTAGAGGGCAAAAAAAAACTACAGTTTGGTGTTTATAGTGTCAAAATCGGCTGAAAATTCCGAATTTTATGTCCATTTTTAGGGGGATGAAAATTGGGGAGTACCCTTAAGAAATAGTTGCACCTCCCCTAAAGAAAATTTTGGGTTTTTATAACATAACAGAGAACAGTGCCGAAAACTTTGAAAAAAACAAATAATTAAGGTATTAGGTAACAAAAACATTAAATTAGAAAAATGCAGAGGTCAAGGCTATGATGGAGGAGCAAATATGCGAGGGAAATATTCAGGACTTCAGGCTCGTATATAGAAAACTGTTCCAAATGCAGAATACATTCATTGTGCAGCTAATAATTTAAATTTAATTCTTAATGATTCTGTATAAGATATAATGGCTCTTCAAAAATTTTATGGCAAATTTGAAAAAGTATATATGTATTTCAGTTTTAGTACAGTTCGGTGCCAAGGAATTAACAGCTGTTCAACAAATAACGAATGGATCACAAAAACACTAAAAAATTGTGTCCAACTAGGTGGTCATCCAAGTATGATTCCTTACTAGCAATAAAAAACAATTTCAAAAGTATTTTGCAGTTCTTATCTCAAGTGATATTTATGAGTCAAGTGAAAGAAACGAAGCCCTTGGTGATTGGTCTCAGGAAGCAGTTAGAAAATTTTGAGTTTATTCTCTGTCTTGTGTTTCAAAGTAAATTATTGGAAAGCATCAATGTTGACTCAAAAATATTGCAAAGTCCAAATACAGATCTTCAGAAAGCAACTTACCTATTGGGACAAGCAAAATCAAACTTATGTGAGCTAAGACACAAATTTGAAGATGTAGTGAGAGAAACTAAGGAGTTAGCACAACATTGGAACATTGAAGCAAAAATTACTTCCAGGCGTCAAATACAGTTTAAAAAGTTTTTTGATGAGCTTTTATCTAATGAAAGAATTGAAGACCCATTGAAAGCCTTTAGAATAAGGGTTTTCAATAAATCTCTTGATATTTTAAATGAACAGATAACTACTAGTTTCATTAGCATGAACAATGTTAAGGAGTTATTTTTATTTGTTGCTCCTGCAGCAATAGCAGTGCTACGAAATGAAAAGTTGCAAGAAAAGGCTAGAAAATACATTTAGATTTATCTTTCGGTTTTTGAATAATTAATCATCTTCAAAGCATTAATGACTACAGAAGTGAAAATGAAAAATATGGTAACTATTAAAGATTTAGCAAACTTTTTATTCGTAGAAAACAGCTGCTTAGCAAGTAGCTTACCAGACTTGTGTACAGCAGTTCAGTTGTATTTGACGTTACCAGTAACATCTGCAACAGCTGAAAGGTCGGGTCGTTTTCAAAGCTCAAGTTAATAAAAACTTTTTTAAGGAACAATATGACACAAACAAGGCTAAGTGCATTGGCTTTATTAAGCATTGAAAATGAAACATGTCGTACTCTTGATTTGAAAGAAGTGGTTAATAAATTCATGGCAATGAGCCAAAAACATTTTGGTAAACTATAAAGCATTCATCCTTTCGAATATTTTGACAAGCCGAGAACAGATATTCACGAATTTTGGTAAGTTAACATTCTTATTCTATAATTTCTTATATATATATATATATATATATATATATATATATATATATATATATATATATATATATATATATATATATATATATATATATATATATATATTATTTAGATGTTATTATATATATAATATATATATATATATATATATATATATATTTTTGAAATAAGATATATATTAGTATATTTATATATAAATTTATATAGCTTCTATATATATATATATATATATATATATATATATATATATATATATATATATATATATATATATATCAATTAACTAGATTGATACTTATTTTTTGGAGGGGAGGGGGAAATTAGATATTTAAGTAAAAATAGTAATAATACATTTGGAAGCAGAATGTAAAAAGATGTTTTTGAGAATTTGATTAAATTTTTGTACAAAAAGTGAAAAGTCTTTAATACATGTTTTTTCCCTTTTAAAGAACATTTATACTCATTTTTACATACTCTTTCCAAAAATGTCATTACTTTTTATGCAAATATCTAATTTCTCCAATAAAAAAAAGTAAAAATAGTATATGTTTATAAGAGATATAAAAAATTAAATATATATATATATATATATATATATATATATATATATATATATATATATATATATATATATATATATATATATATATATATATATATATATATATATATAATAGTAGGCTCGTGGTCAAAATTCTTGAGTAGGCAAATCAAAATTATATATATATATATATATATAGTTATATATATATATATATATATATATATATATATATATATATATATATATAGCATATATATATATATATATATATATATATATATATATATATATATATTTTTAAAATTTTTATACTATTTAGTAACATCAAATTTTCTTCCTTTTTGAATAGTTTCATATATAAATCACTGACTGTATTGCATATATTCTTACATGTTTGAATTTTTAATATTGCCTACAACACCCAGAAAAAGAATTTAGTAATTTTAATGAAACTTAAATCGAATACGAATCCAATATACCCGTATTTATAAAACTAGCAGCTCAATTTTATCAAAAACACACAAAAAAGAGTATTAAATTACTATTTCCAACTAAATAACATGAAAAACGTATTATTACTAACTCCACAGAGATACTGTACATTCCCACTAATAGCAGCAAAATACAACTTGTCTGCCGAGGCAAATTTATAGGTAGCTTAGAAGACTGACTCATCAAGTGAGTCTGGCAGACTCTGATTGCAAGAATGAGTCAATGATTTTTTTTGAAATAATAAATTAAATAAGTCGGTATAAGAGATGATCAAGTTAGCATAAAATTAGTTAATTAATACATATATTATTATTTCTTTGGCAACGTAATTTAAATTGGGATTTTTAAAAAAATGACTGCTACTAGAGTCAGAAGGCAAATACAGAGTTTGCCTTGAGCTAAAGAAAACGGAATTAGTTTTTTAAACTAGGAAAAGTAATAGCTGCCCCTGATCATTAACATTAAAAGGAAATCGAGTTGAAATTTGTGTAGGCGGCTCAACAGATCGCCTTGAACGAAATTATATATATATATATATATATATATATATATATATATATATATTGAAGCGGCGCACGAAAACGCGAAAGCGTTTCACGACAAATGCGAAAACGGTTAAACACCCAAACGAACTGAACGAAGTACAATG
>JABUQX010132779.1:0-7500 GCA_015478945.1 Trachelipus rathkii | reverse complement strand
ATCTCTCTTACCCTAATATGATGGTACGCCTCGTCTTCCCCGTGACTCGATTGCGGCCCCCCGTAGAGTCAGAGGGATGTGCGAAAAAAATATTCCTCAGCAAATGGGCCAGAAAGAAAGAGCGAATTGAGGAAGGTGTAAATGCAAGTTCCAACTTATTTCTGTCTTAAGTATTATACTCGCGAAAAAGCCAAAAGAACTCTGGAATTATGGTGCCAGGAAAAGGGTCCTACCCTTTGTTGGCTGCTCCTATAGTGATTGGGAATAATAAATTATTCCAGAGAAAGAGAAGCCAGAAACATTGCTCTCTTGGGTGCTAACCATTATTTTAACCCCTTGAATACACCAGTTCACTAATCTTTCAAATAAACCCGTAAAAAACCAAGATTATATTTTGGCATACGTTTTATTTCAGGGTAAATTTTAAAATGCAAAAATTATATTATATTTATTATGATAGATAATAATATATATATGATCATATATATACATATATATATATTTATATTATATTATATATAAAATAATAGTATAGTATATATTTAAAATTTAATTTTATTTATGATATAAGTTATATATATTTAGTACTAGATGGTCTGGAGTTTATTATTGTGCTATATTTACAATTATTATATATATTAATCAATATATAAAATATATTATTTGATAATATTATATTATTTATATATTAGGTTTATATTTTTTTTATAAGTACTGCAGGAACTATTAAATGAAATTATATTAAAAAGAGAATATTTGATGTGGTTTAATAAGAAAATAATGATAGGAGAATGAAACTGCATGTTCAGCTAAAGATTATTGTGATTATAGAAATCGTTGTACTAGTATATATACATTCTAATCAAATTACTTCTTCTTATATATTATTTTATTATATGGTGGGTAAGGTACGTAGAAACTCATTTTATTGATATGTTATATATAATATATATATGATATATTATTACTATTTACTATTATTAATATATATATATTATTATAATATTATATATATTATATATTATATTTATATATAATAATTTATAATTATAATTTATATTATATAATTATATATAAATATAACTATTATTATATTTATATATTAATTAATATACTATATAAAATATATGATTATATATATAATTAATTGGAAATTAAATATTATATCTTTCATATAGGTTATAAGTTTGTTTCTGTTAGTTAGGATCTCCTGGTCACCCCGCTCATTTATTTTTGTTTTACTATGAAAATTAAAGTCAATGTTTTATGATATAGTTAAGTAAATTGATACCTACAATTAATATTAAAATCATGTCCAAAAGCCTCACTCAGTAAAATGTTTTTGATAATAATATAAATACTAGTAAATAAATGACTGCGTACCAGAGAAATCCAACACGGCCACATTACATCATCAGAAAGAAAACCCCAACTTTATAATTTAGTGCCCCCTAAAAACCAGGATCAAATCGTATTTCCATGAAGATTCTTTTTCAACATATATAAACCGGGTTTCAACTTTTACTGTTCATTTGCATTTTTCCGATCGAGGGGACTTATGGGAATAAATAATAAAAAATAATATTTTTGGTTAAATGGTTTGTTCTCGTTAAAATTGTTTATCTCGAATATTTTTCATATTGTATTAATTTTTTATTTTGTTAACTTATATGTATTTTAAATTAATTTTTGGAAAATTTTTTTCAAATATAGGATCTTGAAATAACTTAGCCTAGCCATAACGAATTGGTTTTGTGGGAGGAACACACATAATACCTCTTTTGAATGAGAATTTTGGTGCTGATTAGAAGAGTCAAACCTTAAAAAACCTTAAATTTTCATACAATGTTTTATTCGAATCCTATTAATTCACATTTGGATAAAATGTCAATAACACTATATCATTGATATATTCATTTATTATCTTATTATTCTTAAGCAATAGAAGGGGTTTCTTTATTATTATTATGATTTATTTATTATTATTTGAATACAGTACCCATTATTATTATTATTTTATTTATCTTTTCTCTCCGAATAAATTATTTATTGTACTTTTTTTATCTTACAATATAAATTTTTATTTTATTTCATTCTATATTATTATTATTATTTACTTTCCCCTACTACAATATTATATAATTAACCTAAAAAGCTTATATTAATTATTCGTGGCGTTTTGTAATTGATTTTTGCATTTTTTTGCCTATAATAAAATGCTCAAAAAAGTTTAACTTCTATCGAGTTCAAAAACAACTTTTTATTGATTATTAATATTAGTCCCGAATACTCATATATAATTAATTTATTCCTTATCTAATCTCTCTCATATTAATTCAATTATGATCGTATTTTATACATAAAAATAAATAAATATATAGCGAACCTTTTTATTATCTAGAACTCTCGGGGAATGTAGTTATTCATGATGTTAATTAAAGGTAGTGTATATGAATTTTATTATCTTTATATTATATTTTAATGTTTTATTTAATAATATAGGTTTGTTATTATTTGCTACTATTATTTTATTATCTTATGAGGAAACTTGTTTTTCTACGGGTAGTTTTTTTCTTATTATTATCTATTATTATTATTATTATTATTATATTATTTATTTTATTTTATTATTTATTTTCACTAATCTTCTGTCTTTTTAGGTTTTATTTATTTCTATATTTACTATTTTAAATTTAGGGGTCATTTATTAATTTTTTTATGGACCTTTTTTTTGGTGAGATTTTTTTTTAACGATTTTGTCCGCTAAGGTTGACGAAAACGAACCTAAATTTTTCTGCACAATGCAAAAATTGTGTTTGCTTTAACGCTTTCCGGAAGTTGCCAAACGTTAGTTATTAATATTATATTTAAGTCATTAAATTATATTTGTAATATTAAATAAATTCTACTTACTTTTATTTTTTAAATCTAAAAATGTTGTTTTTGATTGCATATTACTGTGATTTACATTTTCATTACTGTTGATGCTAATATTATTATTGACATTGATCATTGCCAATTTCTTAAATAGTCATTATGGATAAAAGAAAATATCGAATTCATATTTTAATTTTTATACTTTACATTTAAAATAAGGAACTTATCCATTATTTTTGCTTTCTCTAGAGATTTATATTCGTCGTTTTACATTATATTATATCTTTTGAAATTAGAAATATCGGTAGCAACTTCCATCTATATATAATCATATATATATATATCATATATATTATTATATAAAACTATAAGTAATGATATATAAATGGAAAGCAACCTCTGTTCCTCTTTTAACTATTATCACTTAAAATTAATTTAGCTTTTTTATCATTTCTGTTTTTATAATCTTAACTTATATAATATTTAATTAATATATATATTAATATTATATGGTATTATATATTAAGTCAACGGTTCCCATTTTTTAAACCTAAGATTATCCATTTGAACGAACTGCACTTTATATTTATACTATTTAAAATCTAGTTCCCTTCTATATTTGATATTTAAAACACTCTATGATAATTCAACTTACTCACTTCATTCCCTCAAGTTTCAATTGGTGCTCTCCTTCTATAATCAGTTTTGAAATAATTTATAATAATATGCCTCTGTATTAATTTAATTTTTTCTCATACAAGTTCATTTTATTTGATTAATATTCTAATATCTTGCGCTGAATTTATAGGTCAGGGCGAAATTGTCTCAGTGGACTTAAACTATCACGCTATTCAGTAATTACCTTGTTGAATAATATTATATTATTACAAATACTACTGACATTTTGTTGTAAAGCAAAACTCTATTCCTATAATTTTCACCTTACTATTATTATCTTGATTTATATTAAATAACAACACTTTACCTAATCATTTCCTTAATTTCTTATCTTTATGAACCGATTAGCTAGTATATATATATAATTCTATATTATATAATATAATATTAAGTATTATCCTTTTTATAATCATAATAATATTTTATAATATAAAGGATTGTCATTCTCCTCAACATCACATTATATATTATAGTAGTATATTAATATATATCCGCCTAAAATAGTTGCTAATATAAAATAGAAGTGCCGTCATAATAAAGTCTGAGGAATCTTACTGTTTCCATGAATATAATTTGCGTACTGTGAATTTTTTTTTCATAAAATGCTCCCTAAATGTAAATATATATATATATATATACTATAATATATAATATTAATATATTATATATTATATATATATATATATATTCATATATTATATTAATTATATGGTAATGAGATCAAATTTCCTTCTTAGTACGAAGTGTAGGCTAAAATGTTGAAGAGGTTTTTTTGTACATTATATCCCACCTCGCAAGATATGCACTCTTAAAAAAAAATACATACATTCTTCGCCTGTTAAGGGAGATAAATTCTAGGTAATGTGTAAACCAAATATTGAGGCTGGAACTGGAATCCCACCGGTATTCAGCCCCTTCGCTCCTTTTTAGGGATTGGGAAAAATATAAGA
Source organism: Trachelipus rathkii (assembly GCA_015478945.1). Taxonomy (NCBI): domain Eukaryota; kingdom Metazoa; phylum Arthropoda; class Malacostraca; order Isopoda; family Trachelipodidae; genus Trachelipus; species Trachelipus rathkii. The sequence goes on along the minus strand of JABUQX010132779.1, from coordinate 2,995 downwards.
AATTCTAATAGAAAGCGTTTTATATAAGAGTTTTAAACGGAGGGCGCGAGCCCCCTTATATTTACTTTCAGTAAAACTGTCCCATTCCTTTTATGTCTGAACTGTGCCCCGTTTGTAAAACACTTCCCCTACTGAAGTGGACTTCTGGCGTCTTTCTAGTATAGAAATTTTTCTATTTTTATTGGGCTGCCCATATTGGAGGTTCCATCAGGACTTTTCTTAATCTAAGGTTCTATATACAAAATGGCAAGAAAAGTGACTCGAAGAGAAAAAATTTTGAACCTCTCTGAATATGCAAGCTTAAAGCGCATTCACATCCACCACTCGCGGTACACCGCTAAGATGAACAAACATAAAAACTGCCAATCCCAAAGACGCGTTCATAAGGGTCTTTGCTTAGTGTGTATGTGTTTCCAATGAATATTGTGTGAAAATAAATTGAGAACATCCAAAAGAGTAGTTTCAAACCTTACGATTGTCAGCCTTGTCCGGCTACCATACAATCCTTTCTTTTAACAAGACCTTTCTTTATTTGCCTCGTCATTTGTGGAACTCCTTGGCCCGCCCCTTCCTTTTGTCCTTACTTTTTTTCTATATTAAGCAAAAATTTTTTTTACTTTTCCCAATCTTCCCCCTTGCCGCCCCTTCATCGTTCTATCTCTCTTAAGGCTAGTCCGTCCGTCCTGCAGGTTGGCCCATTATCTGAACTGGGTAAAAATGTGTTCAGGGTTCCGTATTTGAGTGAACAGAATGTGAATTCCGTCAGAAAGTGTACGTAGAGGTTACTTTAGTATCAATTTAATTCTTTTTATTCTTTGGGTTTTTGTGCATTTTTGTAATTTACCACATATATTTTATTTAATATCAATATATAAAAATTTAACAATTGTATATATTGCCCCGAAATCTTATATGAATTAAAAAAAGGAGGGCGTTGATATGGAGACCTAAACCTGGGTAATTGGGAGCTTTTTGTCACGTGAGAAAGATGACAATGGTGGAATCAAAATCTTGTCTTAATAAATGTGGGAGGTATTGATATATTTTAGCTAAATAATATTAATGAGAGGCTATGTATATAATAATAACCTCTTATCTTTTAATATTCTCTTCAATATAACAGACGCTCGTAAATCTCGTATTTATGTTTATGATTTATTCACTTTTAATTTACTTCATTTATTTAATTTAAAACTTTATTTTTTAAGAGGAACATCCATTTAAATTGTTTAATTTAATATATAAATATTTATGGGTATATATAATCAAGTTCCAAGAAAATTTCATATTTTATAATATAGGTAGGCTAAACCACTATTATATTATACCAACAAAATAGAACTCATAATTTCTACTTATATATCTAAAATATAATATTATAATATACTATCTACATACAATTTAGAATTATGTATTTAAAATTATAAATTAACATTAAACAGTTTTTAAATATTAAAATTTTAAATATGCATCTTTGTCACACTGTCCAAAATTAACTTGAATTTTAATTAAAACAATTTTATTTTCCCCAAATGCATCCTTTTTACAATATTATAGTGATTTATACTTTATCTTTTCTCAATCCTTACTAAGTAAGACTATTTTTAGTGATACTCTCATAGGCTCTCCCTTTTCGCTCAAAGTGATAAACTAACGGTTATATATATATATGACTATGTTTAGTCTTTTTATAATTTATATATTTTAGATGTGATAAAAACTTGGTTTAATCTCATCTAAATCCCATTGGCGCATCTCAGTATATTACGATAGCTATAAAAATATGAGATAATATATATCTAAACTAGATATAAGCATAGTTAATTAGTCTGTTCTATATATATTAATATGGTTATATATTATTATACCATAGGCGTTATAGATTTTATACATATGGAGTTCTAAACTATTTTTCTTATAATATTATTTTATAATAGAGTATATAAAAAGCGCCCCTAAGGCTCGGGAGTGTGGAGGAAACAAACTCCCGTTACTACAAAATATAAAAGCGGAATATGAGGTCAACCAGGTTCAGCAATTAGGATATAGATTACATATATATAATCGTAGGTGGTAGAATGATAAATGTGACTAGCTATTTATCTCTACTTTGGGTTCTTGGCTTAACGTCCTGCATCGAGTCGTTAAATGAGATATACACCCCACCTCATAGATTTAATTTATGTACTTGCCGTGAGCATGTAAGGTGTATACATTTGAGTTCGATTAATGATATATTATATATTAATATATAATATCGAGATGACGCTAATATGCATAAAAACAAATTAATAAATTATTCAATAAAAAATACAAAACTCGAGATATATATGTGATAAGACCTATATAAAATATATTATATATATTAATTAATAATTTCTATAATATTATATCTAGTTTATTAATATATATTATATATATTATTATTTTATACATAAAAATATAATTAGTAATGAATCATTTTTCTTGTATGTTATTATTTAACTTTAATATATTATTCAGTTTAGTTATTATTATATTAACTATATAAATTAGTTTTTCTATTTTAAATAAAATAAAAAAAACTACATTATAGTATATATATTATATATAGATTATAATAATATAATATTATATATATATATAATAATATATATAATTATATATATATATATATATAATATTAATAGATTAATTTATAATTATATATATTAAATATTAATATATTATATCTATAATTAATATTAATATTAAATATTATATTATAATATTATATTAATATAGTATTAAATATATATTTCAAAAAAAACTTAACAGTATTAATTAATATATTATAGAAATTTAACTATTTAACTACTTTTGACATAACTTAAGGAACTATAATATATTTCAATATATATAATGTATCAAATTATTATATTTTTAGGACCTTTTTTGATTCTCATTTCCATCTTTACTATTGTGCGTGACATTAAAACTGTAATTTTAATAAATACCATATACTTATATATATTAA
>JABUQX010132778.1:0-27274 GCA_015478945.1 Trachelipus rathkii | reverse complement strand
TAAATGAAAACACAACAAAATCTTCAAGCGTTCTGCTGCAGCCGGCATCATAAAGGGAGACCTAGAGGTCTCCCATCCTAACTCAGATAGTCCAGCTTTCTTCTTAAATCCACCTGATGGCTCACTGATAAAGCCTCCAGCCGTAGACTTTCGTACTTCACAGAACCTCTAGGAATCATTGAGTGTCCTTTCAATTTCCCCATCAGAGATCGCTTTCAATGTTTGCCCAATGAAACCTATATTGGATACCAACCTCACAACTTCAAAGTAACCACAGAAAGTTGACCCCTTCCCTGTGACACCTTCTTATACTGTCTCTATGGAATGAGCTCTATACTTTCCACCCAGTTCTGAATATACTCGGCAGATATTGACATTGCTTCTAATTCCAATAATGAGCTTTCTAGTTGCTCTTCCAGCGACCAACTACGTCCACAAACAATACTGTGGACTTGGTCGAACTCAAGTTACTTCGTATTCATGGCAAAGCCCATCCACCAAATACAACAAGAACTTCTCTCTCCCGAAACCGATCGTACGACCCAAGTCACTTTTGTACTACTATTCCTTACCACCTGGATTTACAGCTCCTTCTCATTAGGGCCCACTTCTCATCCTCTCCACCGAACCGATTCCTCTTGTGACGTTGGCGCTAACCACATATAGACAATTTTCTCAAGATCATTTAACACAGTATGATCACCTTTCTTCAATGGTATTGCCTTGGTTAGTATTTGAATTTGAAGAAGTCATTCAACTGGTAAATTTATTGTACACCAAAGTGTATGAGCTCTGCCAGAAACTTCGGACTTTATGCAACGCTATTTCTTCAAACTACAAGGACTACAAGTCGTCACTAACTAGAGAACGAGGTGACAACGATAGGGGAGGCGCCAGAATCTCATTCAAATTTCTGTCTCCTATTCTCCAGTACTTCTCTTTTCGAACTAGACTTCACGCAGTGGCAGTACAAGTCGATCTGACCACCGATTTCACTGTCAGTTCGATCTAATTAGCTACCAGTAACGAGTTCACTAGAGCCGACTTAGTCGACCTTTTCCAGCAACTCCCCCTTCAGATTTCCATATTAGGAGAGATCAGCCCTCGCCACCCTCTGTGGGGTAACCCCACCACCTCGCCCAAGGATAGGATCCTTGTCGATCTCCAAACCACATTTTCTCTGGAATGCCTCAACACTGGACTCCCTCCCTATCAATGAACGTTTTGCTCTCATTCTCTTATGAATCGGTTCACATGGTAGACGAATTCAGAGCAGTGGCATGTGGCGAAATAAAATAATTATGTTTGCCAGACGACGTTTTTAAGGGTTTTAGAAGAAAAACTGAAAAAAATACATCAATCGATAGATAATAAAGTAGTAATTACTAATTAATAACGTATTATATTATTGTTTCTAAAGTTTTTAATGTGTCTTCGTTTCATATTGGGTTAAAGTCAACTAGCGTTGTGCTTTTATACAGCTGGATTCTTCTGACATTATTCTCCGCTAGAACTTTCAGTATGTCGTAGCATTTGGCGCTGCCAAAGCTGTTAATCAATCACGGAAGGCGTACCCGGGGATATTCAACTGCAGACAAACACATTAAAAAACAACTGACAGGAAATCAGAAAAGAAATATTACCGAACTTGTGAAGAACTATAATTTTATTATATATATATCATATATATATATATTTATCTTATGTTTTAAAATATGATGTTATATTTTAATATTTTAAAAATACCTTTTATATTAATATATTATATAAGAATATATAATATATATAGATATATATTAAATATATTAGATATAATATATATATTATATATTAATATAATATATATATATATATAATTAATATATAATATAAAATATATAATATATATTATATTAATATTAATGATATATATATATAATTTAATATTAATTATCTCTTTTATTATATACGAAGAAATATCTATAATAATCTATATATTATATTATATTATTATTATATAATTATACAATATTTATATTTACGGCTGATATATTTAATATTATAAATTAATTGATTATAAAATTTATGGAAAAATTATACTTAATTAATATTATGTATTGAAAGGATAAACTAATTTCTTATAAAATGATTCGCAAATTTAAACTATATAAATTTGACCATGGATAAGATTTGTGTGTAAAAAAAAAGATGCACTATATATGGCACTAGGTAATGACTGAAACGATGGACGTATTTATAATATGTGCTGTGACCCACTACGTTAAAATATATAATATATATAAATATATATAATATAAATAATATATATATTATCACCCTAAAATGTCACTACTTTTCCCCCACCTAAAGGAAATCCTGCCTACGGCCATGGACTTTCGTTCTATATTCGACCGCATCAGCAGTGATTATTACCCGATAGCCTTACGCAACTCATTTTCACAGAGAGCCCGGTTGATTTAAGAATCCACCAACTCTCACGCTTGGCATTTTATATATTAAACGATACAGGATGATCGGCTTTGTAATATCTATCCCACCTTTATCTTTCTTCAATAAACGGTTCCTGTAAATACAAATCAATTTATGACGGACGGTTAAGGCAATCGGTCGAATTTTCTCATACAAACATCCATTAAGAAGGGAGGGGGAAAGGAAGAAAGGAAAAATAAACTCTACTCTTTATAAATAACTCTAGACTTTTTGAGATTCTAAGATCCGCTTAAAAATTAAGGACTTAATCTTCTGTTAACAACAAAATTATATCTTAAAAGAACTCAAAAATGTTAAACTTTATTACTTATCGACTATCGTTTGTTATCTGAAGAATTATTCTTTCGAAACGAAAATAGAAATAGACGATCTCCTGAAAAATCCAGTTTACTCGCCTCTCTAAGACTAAGTGATCTATCCACCCAGTCCTCCAGTTAGTGAGCCTGACATATAAAGTATCACAGGATCTATTGTCCTATGCGTATGTCTATAGTATGTATCTATGCATTTAGGGCTGTAGCTTTGCTTATCACTAGAGCTCTTCCGGCCATACTGAGGCCAAATACAGATGTTTGGAAGGATTGAAGTTCTTATTCTATTGAATTATTATAAACAACTTGAGTACCGTCCAGACTATATTTATACTAAATACGAAGGTCAGAAGAATCTAATTAACTCTATAAACAGTCTTTTTACACATTACAGGCGAGATCACAAAACGCACTAGCGAACATTAGCGATGACAGTAGAATTACCCTCAGAACCCAGTAAATTATACGACTCCGTAACATGAATGTTCCGTTACATTTACCTTCATTCTGCTATGTAATTCAGTATTTATCTAGCTGGGATCAGAGGATTGATTAATATTTCTCTTTCCATCTGTTTATTTATATATATATAAAATCGGAGTGAATCACGAGCACAGCTCTATTTTGTAATCAGTGTTATCATATAAACACTTGGAAAAAAAATCTCGGAAAGCTCGAGTTAGACAACCATAAGCACCAATTTCATACGGATTGAATATACTTGCAAAAAAATGGTCAGAAGGAGGGGGATTGAGACCATGTCGCAATCTTTAGCATTGACCTGTTCTATAGAGTTACAGCAGACTTTTTTACAAACTATCCCAGTTTTGCTTCCACAAACAATCTTCTGACCGACGGAATCGACATGAGTATTAAAAGTAACCAGTATAATGCATATCCGAGGCGTAATGACCTTCTCAACTAGGAGCGAGTAATGATTATTAGTTATAAATGCTTCTTTATTTTGTTATCATTAAAAAGTACAGTATAGTTAAACACAATATGGTAAGAATTACTACGATCCATCCTTTACTTAACTTCTAACACTAGCTCAAGAATATTTATCGAGATATTTCCCACAAGATGTCTTACTAATGTATCACAAGTCTCAGTGTCATCGGCTGCTGTTTCTAACCGTAACTCAAATTTATTTTACTGGATGAGTGTTCCGCTGGAGCAATGTCCCTAAGAGTATGTAAATTATTACTCTACAGAATTTACACTAATTGAGAACTGGCAATATACATATTGACTAGATGCCAATGAGTTATCCATTTCCTGATCGACAAACTCCTAGTATTAAATGACTCCCACTTCTCACCCGCCAAAACCCTCAGTCACTTAAAAGTACGACATTAATTTCTAGATGAAAGATTAAATAAAAGGGAGGCAAAAACTAATCACTTTTGATATGGAGTTCATAGACCATTCCTGATTAATATCTATACGAACTAACCTCGTCTCTTACACTCACCTTACGTGCCGAAACTAGCGTATCGAACCTACGGGGCAAGAAGTATAATAGGCGCAGAAGAATAACGCCGAGCCCTATCCGCCGCATTAAACCGTCCCAGGCACACACACTATCTATCCAAAACAGAATAACAAATATAATGATCAAATTAATATAAAATAACCTCTGAGAAATTAAGTAATATTCTCAACCTCTAAGATTTGAGTATCTATGAATCACAATGATCCCTTTTACGTACTCTCAAATGCGTCAAAAATTATTTCGATACGGAAAGTGTATTTGAGACAATATTAAGCTGACGTAGTATATACCGGGGCTAAGAACTTTCCTAATTAATCTACTACAACTAATGTTTAAGATTTACCCATCCAAAAACGATGAGTGAATTTGATATATATCTCCACGGAAGGTCCTACTTTAGTTTAATCCTCTCTTACCAGGTAGTGATTACCCTATATTGTATACATTATTGAAATTACCTCGATGATATATATTCCTACACTCCACTCAACAATGAATAATTACGTCGCCGCTTATATAAATAGAAATTACCATATTCAATAGCGAAAGCTTCTACTCAGAATCCTATAAATGAACATTTTGCAAATACAGTTTTTAGCATCTTAACTTCATATAACCATACTCCATAGATAGAGGTGCATGTATAGTTTTCATGTTGGTGCACGAGAGATTACCGGTCCTCTCTCTCCAATACTATGATACATGAGATGGCCTCTCTGTGTCTTGTCTACAACCTGTACTCACAAAATATCACTGACAGGATTCTAACACTGCTAACAGTTCTACTCCTCATTTACTCCGAGACAAGAACAGTTCTGCAATTAACGTACCAGTTATATGCTTGAATATGCGAATAAATAACGGAAGTTCGCCCTGTATATCTCGGTTACTTCTCGGCTACTTATTAGGCTTCTGTTTTATCGAGAGCAACCAATCTTCGCACCAAATGAATTACAGCCTACACAAACAGTCAATCATCACAACTCAATAGCACAGAACAGTGAGTCATCACAACTCATAACCAATCACTGAATCACATGAATCATCACAACTCTTAATAAAAACAGTGACGTGAATCCTATGCGTCCAAGACCCTCCATTTTGGCCCCCATCGCCACCACAAAATTCAGACATGTTTCTCTTTGCGCCACCCCCACATAATTGTGCGGGACCATCTGAATTTATTCCAATATTTATGCTAAACATAGAGGCGCACACTCTCTCCCAATTATCACAATCTTCTAGCCTACCAGCGAATCTGCTATCATCCCGTATCCCTGGTACATCCTAACGTTCTCCATAATTATTGAACAGCTTACTACTTAATTAAATACTCCAGACACTTCAGATATCCAGACCTGACTTTCATATCATATCTAGCATAACATTGTATGCGATCAGACAGTTAGAGTTATCTTTGTCTTTCTCTTCACAAATTAAAGCAACACCTATATCTGCTTAATACGTTCACTACCTATCACGTTAACCCATTTGTACAAAATCATCTTCAAACTTTTATACCCATATCATGCCCGACTCATAACCCTTCTCGCTGCCTATTCACGACACTTCTTATACAGCTCTACCATTCAACAACCAATACTCAGACTAATTAACACAACACAAAACAAAAAACACAAAAAATTCAACACGAGACCACAAAAAAAAAAAAAAAAATTTAAAAAAGAGAAGTAAAAAGAAAGAGCGTATACACGCAAATCCACAGCTGCTTTTCATATCTCTACCATCACATTCATCTAATCGAGATGGGGAGTGTCGGAGTCGGGTGAGCTCTGTTTAATCTGAATTATTTCGGAGTATTCCTGTTATGCGTGAGACTTCGTTGACATAGAGAAGTTGGATTTTATAAAAAGTGACTATGCGTAGAATAGCGTTTCCGTTGAAACTAGTAGAGATTATACGATTTGTTTAACATTTTTTGTTTTTTAAAAAAAGAACTTCTGGAGTCGCCGTAGAGGTGCGATGTGACTATACAGCGAGTTATTATAATTCTGTGAGAAAAAACACTACGATATTAATCCATCAAAGTCCCACCTATGATTATCTTACATCTAACACCATATTCTCGTGGCAGAACCATAACTCTCCTTATACCATCTCATGATTTAAATTCTGAATATACTTAAACTAAATTTCCGTAAAAGACATTTCATATTCAACATCTATAATGTAACCAAATAGCAGGCCCAAAAGCTATACACATTAGTCTACGAGTCAACACATCGACTCTTAATTCTCAATTCTTGACTATTACACCTTGACATTTATGTGATTTTAATATAATACATTTATAAACAATACACCTGTATATAGCATTTACAATATTAATTATACTTTTAAATTTTAATTTGGTAAGAAATAAAAAACAAACTTAACTATCTTATTTCATTAACTTCAAATTTTTGAAACTTCATTATCAAATTATACTTACGTGTACATTCAATTTACAAGGAAGCTATTTATCGCACTACAATTAAATTACTTCATGTACCTTTTAATTATCAAGGGACATTATAGTTCGCCATAGACCCATATAACAAGATCTTTCACACGTTTATTAGTTTTACCTTCAGCAGTCAATTTATATGACAACTTCTCAACTTGCTCTCAGTTTCCAACAATCAATATTAGAGTGGTTAAAAATACTTTACAATTTAAGTTATATTTTTATCACATTCGTTTACTGAGGCGCCTCTCATGAGGAACATTATGGTCATAATACATTAAACATCATATTATAATCTACAATTATTTTCTATTCGTCTCTATCGCGATCATCTGCATAACACTTCTCAACACTTTCTATGTCAGTTATATCATCATATCACTAACGAGGCCTAGTACAACCATTGATCCAGCCAGTATCAATCTCTATAGTCAACCACAATCTCTTTCTTAAAGCCCTACACTTCTTCACTTAAAACACTATATCATTCATTTATATCCTCCTCTATGAGTAATCGTTCTTACGACTAGTCTGGTCCAGAACTCTTCACTAATTAGTATAGGTGCTTAAACATGTGTACTATTATTCATTAATGCCTACACTTTTACGCTCTTACATTTTATAGTCTTGACACTTCTAGATAACTTAATAATAATCTCTAATCCTTTTAAATGACACTTAATGCACTCCACTTATGTAAGTTTATCGACGCGTGTTTATACATTACGATTTCCAATACATTCTACACCTCCATGATAAACATCTTGAGAATAATTTAATTGACACGAGAGCATGCGTAAGCATGGTGCGGGATACTTTAAGGATTTTACTTCGCTTCTCTTCCTATCTCACAATCATTCTAAGCCTCACTCCTGAAAACTATAAGAGTGACTTATTCAATTATAATTCAATATTTCCCTTCATTAGCAATCGAGGCAATATCCACCACTATATACAAAGTTGATTCATCCTACTATCTACTACCTTTCTGTTCGCAAATACCTACCAGCACCTTAATAATAATTTTATTATATTTTTATGCCCAGCTCAGGAGTGTAGATCGGTTATAAGACTTCTTCTTAACTTCACACTCATTAAGTCACATATACACCATGGAAGCATATTAATATCAACTCTTCTATGATTATTTCATTGTCTGAACCCCGGTCACTGACTGATCATTCTTAAGCTTCTTATATTCTCTCTATTCACCACTACCCTTAAGCTTCAATGAGCACGACATCTATATATCATGAGCACACTCTTAAATATATTTTATGTCACTATTTCCTTTAGCCCCTGACGAAGATTATGCGATGAATACACCCTACAGCTATCATTCTTTCATCATTAAATCATCTCATAGCTCCACACTCAAGATATCATACATAATGCCACATATTACATATTTTCAGAATGTTTTCGAACGAGAGCAGTGTCCCACCACACGCATCACAATCATTGTGTCCCATCTATACAACACGGTTAATATCCGATTAACACCTCTATCATCACGCTCACACTATCATAACATTATCTATACAAAAAATACTCTCACACTCATTTGATACTGCCCTCGTAAGCAGCGGCGTGTATCTATGATTTGTCATTAAGCGCCATTGCTCATGGCAGTCTTTGCTAAAACTGTTTTTATCATATTTAAATTACATTAATTATTATATTTTCTATTGAGTTTAAGATATTAGTAATCTAAGGTCCTTTCGATATACATATACACTTCATAGTTCAACACTCAAGAACATTATAACAATTTTATATGATGTGTAAGCATCTAGTTTAATCTTAGATAGCTTCTTTCATTACTCATATTATCCATTCTACATATTTCTATACACATACACAACGAACATTTTAAATAAGGTGTATTAATATTTAGCATGTGTATGCATGTTATTCGAGTATAATTCTGTAATCCTATCTGAGTACGCTTACAGTAAGCAACACTCTGAGAACATTTAAATAATTATTGATAATTATTATTGTTATGCGCTACGCATGTGTTGTGTTTTAATAGTTTCACCATTATTTCCAATTAATTTTAACAACCAAACCAACACTTCAGATAACATTTATATTTAAATAATATTATTTTATTAGATTGATGAGGCAAGACATGAGAGTGAAGCTTGTGTCTGAATAATAAACTTCTGTTCTATAACATAAAAGTAACAACTCTATATTACAGCGAGCTCATCACAACTCAAGAGGTAATTTTACATGTTTTCTATATGTATTGCGCGCCGTATACTACAAGTGTCATAATGTAACACGTCGTTACCACCCAATAACGACCTTTAACGAGTATTCACACATCACAAAAGCATAACGTGTGTTAAGCAAAAAGAATTATACAAGTGATTAACCTATCGGTGGTCGAAGCGATTATTCTAAGTGACAGAGAAAGAGATTAAGAGTCTTATCGAGTGAGCGTAACCCCTGCATAATATCAGCGAAAATATATCTGAAAGCACACTGGTGAGTAACGTGAGAGAGCTTTTTTTTATGCAAATTGAAATGACTTTTCAACTCTTCATTACTAAATAAAGATTAACGTGTGTGAGAAGATTACAGCTGAGATCTTATGCGAGGCCCGATCACACAATATATCTTTAGTGATTAATCATTTGTTTCACACATGTTACATATCTAAATATTAATTCATATTTAAAGTCACTTATTTCATTAACTTCTGTGAGAACCTTTTACACCTTGACCAAGCTTAATTGACTAAGGGTCAGTCTTGAGTTTATCGAAAATACAAAAATAAACAATAAAAAATTAGTATATAAATGTATAAATAAAAATAAACAATACGAAATATGAAACATAAAACTTTATTATATGAAAAAAACTATATTTCAGATCCAGGAATATATCTATCAAATTCTAAGGGGTTTCAAGAGTGTTAAAGAGGAAAACATTCACACGTCTGGTTGTGACATTTATTTCACTTTTTAATTTTATATTATAGGTAATAAATTCTAGGAAAGATTTATTTCATTTCAAGAAAAATATCTCAAAAATAACTAAAACTGATATAAACTTGAACAATATAATAATTATATTATTAATTAATAATATATATCAATATATTATATAATAAAATAATTATAATATAATATATATATATTATAATAATATTATATATATATTATATATAATATTTAATTATATATATATATATTATATATTCAGATATATATATATATATTAAATATATTTAATATTAATAATTAAATATTAATATATAGACTATATAATATTATATATATATATATATTTATATCTGAATTATATATATTAACTAAAATTTTAATAGTTAAATTTTCGGTTTCAAAATAAAATTAGTTACTTATTTTAATTATACATTAATAATTATGATAACAATAGTTATCTACACCACTAATACTCACGGGCCATATAAAGCTCTACTTATTCAAGAGACTAAGGTGAGTATATGAGTAGTTATGCCACTTCCTCAGAAGTGAGTGATCACGTCATTAACTTCAAATAAGACGCATATGAGCACAGACGCAATAGCTTTGAATGCCTGAGAAGTGCGATAAAATATATATGTCAAGCATAGAAACACAGCAAATTGAAGAGTGAGAAAATCTAATCAAGAACCCGAGGGGCAGTAAAAGAAAGGCAAGCCACCATATGCGAAAATCTAGGGCTCTGTAGTGAGTTTTTACACTAATATCCACACAATAAACTTTTCTTATATATATTTTTCGTACAGAACACAGTCTATAACTCTAGTGAGTACGAGTATGAGTGACGTTTACATTACTAAGGGTGATATATATAGGTTATAGGTATCCTATGACGTTTTATATATAATACTATATACTATATATATATATTTTTTTTTTTTATTTTTTCTTATTTTGAAGTGACAAGTTTCACGTAGCGGTTAGCCACCCTGGCACGGCCTTACCTGCGCACAAAGAAAAAAAGCGAGCGACCTATCTCGAGTTTATAGAGCGAAAGAACCAATAACATACACCGGAGCCAAATACGCCCGCGCACACACAATAACGCATGAGATAAAACGGAACAGTGTGGCACAGTATAGAGAAATTCCTGTGAAAGTAGAGAGCAGAAGTACACGTAGTCTCCGAAGGTAAAGGCTACACACTATTAGATCGCTCTTACTCGAGCCCATGTCTCGACAATGAAGACGCGAATCAGACACTATGAAATCCCGAGCAAGGACGCCGCATCGGAACCAGTATTAATGAGCTCAGTCTAAGCTAAACGTGCGCGAGAATAAAGCCAACGCTGCTCGAGAGGCCGCATGAGAAGAGGCCCCTACACGATCCTACTAGAGTATAAGGCTGCAGTAACTGAGAAGCAGAAAAAAAGATACTCCCGCAGTCTAAACAGAACTACCCCAGCTTCCTTTGACACACGCGGAAAGTGCCTTCTATCTAGAGGAACACGACCTATGGATGTAGAAGGACATGATTATCACAAACGAGACTTGCCTGCTCTCTTACTCGTATTAAGGCAATAGATGCGTGTGTATGAGTCTCGTCAGTAACCAGAGTAGATACGTTATATGGACGACCAGATCCGACAAGAAGATATCGAGCAAGATGTGAAGCAGGCATCTCTCTCTAGAGAGGGAGGATGTGTCTACTAGAGTACGCGGTCTGAGATATAATCAGAAGAATGGAACCAATAATTTCACACAAATGTATATGCGCTGATACTCCTACGCAGTTCCGCAACCGGAATAAGTATCCTCTATCCAGACCAATCCTAGCCCGCGCAGAACACAACAAAGTCCGCGCCGCGATAAGACGTTATTATGTGCAATTTCTTAGAAGCTAGAAAGTATCGGAGACAGCGCAGATGAGTTATGAGAGCAGTTGGCTGCAGCAAAGCAATGTAGTGGACAGTGGCGTTACACGCTAACTCTCCTAACCACTGAAGGCTAAAAGTGTTATGGCTATTGAACATTAGAAGGTGGAGATTAGTTCTGGACAAACGGACGCCGCGCGTGTTTCTGGGTCAGTCACCACAGTGAGCCATTCCCTCTAAACAAGTGCTAGCCGCGAGGTGAAGGAGTAGACGACCAATCCAGCGTCAAACCTATGTCTCTCTCTCTCTATAAGCGTCATAGACTCGTAGCAGATGCAGCAATACCACATTACGAAAACCTCTCCCTGGACCAACCAAGAGGAGTCTGTCGTTCTGATTTTGTAGTGCCAGAAGAGCATCTGCTGAGTCAGAAAAATCGTATATCCACCTCCACTAACAGCAAAATTTTATCTATATGACACTAACACAACTACGATGGCGCACGTAAGACAGACGACGAGTCTAGTCACACCGTAGAGGGAGAAGTGTAGAGGCGACAGGAGAGGAGTAAGGTCTGGAGAGGGAAGAGCCGTTAATGCTCGACAGCACACGCAAACTTACTCCTCAGGCTCTGGCCGCTAGATTATCACGTAACAGAAGTAGAGCGTCGACAGGAGAAGCTCCCCATAAGGAGAGTTTAGAGCCAAGGCCTTGGTCGAAACATATAGGAAAGGCCTCAGATGAGACGAGGGTGAACCCCGGATTATTTGATAAGGCGGACAACCTCATGCGCACCACCCAAACAAGAAGAGGCCGGGGTACAGACAATCCAAATAAAAGAAGCGGGAAGGCAAGGCAGCATTATACATCATTCCACGAAACTTCTAGGAGCAAAATGAACAGCCAACCCATCATTAAACTTTACAGAGCAAAAAGACCAGACGACCACCCAGCAGTATTAGCGCCCGCTCAATCTTTTATGAATCGAGAAGCCACGACCGGCTAGGGCTAGAGCTGGCGAGTACAGACCTCAGCACGATGAGTAGGAGTCTCAATTAGCAAGCGACGAAGTAGGCCATGAGTAGAAATATGTATCGAACGGAGAGTAGATAGCAGAAACAAGGAGCAGAGCGATAACGAGAATATTCCAATTCCGAATACTGCTATCTCCGTAGACAAAGCATCAGAGAGGCCACTCACCCAGCCGGTGACACACCTACGAGATCTCTGCATACCTCTGTCGATTAGAGACGAGACACAAGCTCTATATAGATTCGAAGCAAACCCATGCGGATGTTATCGGGTCGAGAAGGCGTAAGTAGCAGACAGAGAGCGTTCTCGTGCCACGAACTCATATACCCACACACGCATAAATCCAAACCTGAGACGACCTGAGCCACAACACAGATCAGCAGACGAAGCACTGACCTGACGCTATCATCAGGCACACTTCCTAAGCTGTAGACGATACAGGTGGCGTAGAGCGTCCTAATGACGCACAGGCAGTAATTTTCAAATTGAGGACTATGAGTGGAGTATAGGACCAAGACCGCGAGAACAGCCCCATCCAACCAGGATACTCAAACAACCGACAGTCTGAGGCCCGCTTGTATGAAGATGTGAGTCACATTATGCGGACGGTTATTAGGAACAAGCGCACGATACTCAGAGAGTCACCCGTGATTATATATAGAAGTGACTTCCAGAGAAAACTGACGGTATTATGTAGCACGGATGGTGAAACTTGTAATAGAGAGAAGACGAATATAAATATACAGCCAGTATGACGGCTTATGACGCGGCAGAATGTACCAAATACGACGGTGAGTGAGACCGAATAGAGATCGGTATGGAAAATAATATAAGAGAAACAGAAGAATGATTAAAAAAACATTTATGTGGTGGGTGTGTAAACATCTCATCTCTAACGAGTCGTGTTCAAACATTCTGCCGTCTGCGTGACACTCCGTCACTCTCGTCAGCTTTCTCGATTAGTGAGTGTATTGCACTCCATAGATCTAGAATGTACGTATGATTATCTATCTCATATCCTCCTACCTCACCTTAAATCAGTATGAGCAGCGAACTCAAACACTGGTCACCAGGTATGGATATTATATCGTAATAATTAGTGAATTCTCATTATCTACAAATAGAGGATCACATCTCTATAAAGTATTTGAGAGTATATTAGAGTAAAGATATATAATAACAGCTCTCTGTAATGAGAAGTTGAATAGATATCAAATAAATGAGCAGTGAAAAAATTGTATCTATATAGCTAGATAAATACTAGTATTATAAACTAGAATACACAGCATTATATATTATGTAGTGAGTAAAACGTGAAAAGAAATAGCATTTTTAAACCCACAAAACATCGAAGTTAGCAGCCTAGTAATTCGAGAATTACTTAATGAACGATGATACAGGTATAGTGTCTATATTGTTATACTAATAAGCATCTAATACTCTACCACTTACAGACGGAAATTAAGCAAATAAGATAAAGTTGCGAACTATAACGACGGTTAGTAGGAAGATATGGAGATCCCTAGCTCAATCGCGACGGAGGCGTCAGCAGACAGGCCGGAGTCAAAACACATCCCGAAGAGTTATTATTGTGAGCCTAGTCAAGAGAGATTGATACACATTAAAGTCTCGGATATAAGTAGATTAAAAATATTCACGAATACATACATATTGCAAAGTATAGTATTTAGCATATGCCTAAAGATCACATAAGATAACTGGATGTTTTAGTAAAGTCGATAGCTAAGCCCGGACATAAAACCGAATAATAATAATAATAATACCACACCTACTCCGGCTTCGGCTTGAATCAATCAAACTAATAATAGCTAATCAATGATAAATAAAAAGAGTCACAATACATGTTCACATTAAGCCATGCGAGAAAACAAGTTTGTCGGACACAACACAGATCAGACAGACTATAGGATACAGAGGACAGATATCACTATACATGTATGAAAAATATCCTTCTACGAACATGAAAACTCATCAATACGTACATGTTGGACTATTGTTTGCACAACACGATTAATATAGCCTTAAAATCTTAAAAACCCTCAAATAAGGATTATGATGGATGTATAAATATTTAAAAGATAAAGGAGTTAGAGATTGAGGCTAATATATCCGTAAAGTCGATGAGGTGACCAGGAAAGTAATTGCGAACAGGAGGTTCGGGCAATATCAAATCTTCAGATAACATTTTCCTTTCTGCATTCATTCCTTTCTAAAACATAAATCTTCTCTTCCTCAGAATCCATGGTTACATCGTGAACTTATTCTTCTGCCATTTCAGGCTAGACACCAGATGCAAACCTATCGTAGTGCGGACACAAAAATTCCATCCGATTCCTAATAACCTATCACTCTCGCTAATTTCATTCAGCTATAGACCCATCGATATAGCAGACAAGAATACACAATATCGACAGAGAGAGCAAACGCTGGACAAACAAACAAGAAAGTGCAAGACAAAGCCTATCACCTCAATCCTTACTAGAACAAACTTACATCCTCCAAATATACAAACTTCTGAGTAAGAATCGCAACATTTGCTATAACTATCCCGATCTGATCATGTGTGAGTGACAACAATCCTCGTCCAACTAAAACATCAGACACTCTTCCGAACCCCCGCATGCAGACTATATTCCCCATGTCTCGAATAACTAGAGCACATTCCCTCCATCAGATAGTTGGAAGCCTGCCCATGAGTCACAACCTATTCCGAAAAAGGAGGCCGCTCTGAGATCCTTCTAGTTATCGCCCTGTAGCTCTCACTTGCTTATTTCTATCTAAGATCTTTTGAAACCTTTCTCACTCAACTTATATATAGATCAATCTGGAAAACTCACTCCGAATCGCCCAGTAACGCATCTCGTGAGCACAGAGGTACACTACTGCGCAGGAGATATACATATCCTATCTAACCGATCTTAAGGTTTATTTCCTCTGAGAGGAACTACGGAGGAGACTTGGGTGGGTGGGCTTAGACATATCCAAAAGACATAGATGAACCCGAAGTATGAGACATCGGCAGTCACGGCTCTCCAAGCTCACCATCCTGTTAGGTTTCTCTCGCTTACTCTTTGGCTAACTTAATATCTTAGCTTACTTTCAATCGCACTCAATTAATTACGGATGTTGTATTGATGGGGCGAATTCTTCTTTTATCCTTTTCTGTCCGAATAAGTAGGTGTTCTGATCAGGGTTCATGTCCTATAAATGTGAGTCCTCTGAGTGCCCGCTATTCTCACTCCTATACCCTCTATAAATCAACTATATCCACTCGTATTCCGAATGACTCGACCGCTTCATATATCTTTTAACTCTTATTAGATACAAATTCTACTTCCCAAACTTTACTCACGGAATATTGCCTTGCCGTCTAACTCGGAAGGTTGTGATTCTCCGCTGAGAGTAGAGAATAACCTTCCGTGAAATTCAATTCTTAAGAAACCCAACTTTTACAAATCTCTTCTCCAAAAACCTATGCGTAACTATGCGACTGTCGATCTTCTCGACGGTTTCTAGTCGTTTCTACTCAACCTGTAGACGAATATAAAACAGATCACTTAGCAGTACTATAACATTGAGGAACAAAAAAAAATGATCTTGGGAAACCTATCACAATCACAACAGGTTGCGATAGGGCAGGCCTATCAAAAGAACTGGCAAGTTCTGTTTAGACTGTGCAGACTTTTCCTGATTCACTTTACTGACAGAGTTGACTCCGCATAGATACAAAGGCGTACTCATTCCGCCCTATAGGAAATGGAGTATACTGCTCTCATATGACATGGAAGGGAGGAGCTCTCATGGTATTCCAAACACGGAACTCTCTTGGCACAGCCGGTCGAGTCGAGACGGACAAAAGAGAGGCTAGAACACGTGTTAAGTCACCGATCTCCATGGTCTGTACACCACACACGCATCATAATTGCGAGGCGATGTTGGTGCTATATCTCTATCTAAAATATCCTAATAACATTACACGAAGAAGCGGCTAAGTCTGCTCGAGAGGAACTAATACACTACTAGAGAAAAATGAAAAGACATCAACACAACCATATTACAGAAGGCCTATATAAAAAGAAAAAAAGAAAGAACAAAAAAAAAAAAAAAAAACAAAAAAAAAAAAAAAAAAAAAAAAGAAACAAAAATAAAAAAAAAAATGAAAAAAATAAATAAAAAAAAAATAAAAGAATAAAAAAAAAAAAAAAAAAAAAAGAATAACCAAATAAAAAAAAAAATAACCAAAAAAAAAAAAAAAAAAAAAAAAAAAAAAAAAAAAAAAAAAAAAAAAAAAAAAAAAAAAAAAAAAAAATAAAAAAAAAAAAAAAAAAAATCAAAAAATATTATTAGAAATGATGAACACTAGATAGTGCGCAAAATCGAGAATAAGAAAAATAGATCTTTATAGAAACATTATGAGGAATGAATAACTCCAGGAATTAAGAGTAGCATGATAGTAATTATGACTTCCTTCATTCCCACCACCCTTGTTTTAATGATGGATTATCATCCATACTTCTGTAATATATTCCTAGGAATTAAATCCAGCTACAACATTGAAAGCCATGAGCGGCATTGTAGATCCTGCAGAATGACGTAATTAGCGCGCATAGAGGGTGAACTTTATGAAGGAAAGTAATAACACCGCCTACTTCCTTGAATAGGGCGCACTGTCACAGTGAGTGGTATTAGGTGCGACAAGTGTTAAAAAAAATGAAACACTTGAAATTGGCAGACTAATGTGAGCAAATGACTGAAATAATCTCTATTCCCACCACATCCAAAGTAATACAATCAATTTCAGATGAATATATCCAGAAATAATCAGTAACATCGTTCAACATTAACCCTCAGCATGATTCATAGTCGCAACACACAAATTATTTATGACCTGTTTATAAACTTATATTTGATAACCTATTTTAAACTAGATTCTAGTGCTCACTTACAACACAATAAAGTAGTATACTTATACATCCATTAAGCTCCTCGTTACAGTACAGCCACTTCATTCAGAATGTCAAATCCTATCGTATTATCCCCCTTCTATCAATATCACTTTACCGTACAGCAACATAACGAAAACACATTTCAACCCCACAATACCACATCATTTATTCAGACCTAGTTTACCTTCAATCTATTGTTCACTGACAGACAAGACGAGCCAAAATTCAGAAATTTACCCTTTCTAAGAAATACATACCAGATCACCTCTCATCATCATCTCACTCAACATTCTATCCTGATCTGAACTTAATTCATATATGCAGTATTTACGAGATTCATACATCTTCGCCGTTAAAAGGTAGAAGGGGGGCTAAATCACTGATCGATCACGACCTCGCGCGAATGAGCATATGCGAATTAGCAATGTCCTGGCGAAAAAGGATAAAGGATAAAAGGAGTAGTTAGGCACGCCAACTTAACAACGTCACAGTCCGTGTTAGTCTCCTTCTTACGACAATCAAGTAGAACATACGAAGAGAGAGATAAGAAGAAGAAGAATAACAAGAAATAGATATAAGAAAAGAACAGGTTGGCGGGAGTCGCGGCAGAATATTCCCATCCCTCTCAAGCGTCCAGGATCCGGCCACCTATAAAAGCCCACTCCAGGGAAAATGTCTGTAAGTATATCTGACCAAGGAAACACGATGGGGTAGGGATATAAGAAGGCATATACCCGTCTGTAAAACAGTAGCCTAGAAGTGGAGCTGTGGAATCATGGGAAGGATGAGTGGACTGGAATAATGAAACGCACAATAAAACGAAAGGTGAACCATAGGCAAACTGGTAAATGTTGTACATACATGACCAATAAGTGAGCAAATGAGTGAGAAAAGTAGAATATAATAATTATATATATAGGAAAGAGTATATAGAATAAAAAAGATATATAATATATAAGTATATAGAGAGAGATAAGTTAATATATGTAGTAGATATTAAGAAAGTAATAAACCCGAGGTTAGTAGCAGTGAGCGCCACCCGCAAAATAAAAGAGTGAAACGCAACTACATTATATATAATGATAATATAATATGACATAAATATATAAGTAATATAATAAATACTATGTAATTATATATAAAAATATAAAAAATAGAAATATAATATAATATAGTGATATAGTATATAAAAATATAGTATATATAAATTAATATAGAATATGTATAATATATAGTATAGTATATAAATAACAAATAAATACAAGATAATGAATAACATAATGAATATATATATTATGTATAATAGAGATAGATAAATATAAATACTATTATAATATAGATATATAGATATAGAAAATAAATAATATATATTATAGATAATTATATTAAAATAATAAATATATAGTATATATGATTATATATATATATATATAATAGAGATATAAAAAAATAGACATAATAGAAATAATAGAATAAATTATATATATAAGTGAATAATAATATATATAATATATATATAAGAATAGGATATATAAAATAATAAAGATAAATAAAAAGAATATAAAGATATATAAATGATGAATTAATATGGCGAGAGGAGAGAGAGTACACGCATTACATGTTACGAGGAACATGAAAATTACCTCCCATTTATTTAATAAAAGTGCGCGCTTCTCTTTTAGCGTTCAATATTCTTTCAACACATGATATCTCATACCTCCAGCGACAACTTAATAGATTAACTAAACACACCATTTATTATATTCCACATTATAATCATATACACACTGAGTAAGTACACACCCCACTTGACTAGATAAAACACCTTACAGACATCACACTACTAGCTAGTTATCCCTGTGTGCGGGAGAGAGAATAAGAATTATCCACATTCATAGCGTATAGTACCTGCGTGTCGTGTAAGATAGTCGAACTAAGAGAGGGTAGTAGGTCTGAGTTAGAGAAGGTATTGTAGTGAGAGTTAGGCTTGGATAAGAATTAAGCCTGTATACTAACCATCTGAATTTCTACCAGAAATTGCAGATGCAGGCCTCGGTAAGGTAAAGAGACTCATAGTGATCGCCGTAAACGACCTTCAACTTTCGGCGAAATTGTATGAAACGATGATTATGGTATAGTGTACATGAAATGTCAGGGAGATGAGGAAATAAAATGAGTTGAGGAGTAAGAGAAAAGAAGTCACGAGAGAATAGGTGATGGATGTATTTAGAAAGTAGGCAAAAATTTAGTTGCTCGCTTGTAGACATGAAACAAAGATTGAAAGTGATGAAAAAGGATATAGAAAATTAATGGTATATAGAATAAAAATAATTATGTCTATGAGAATTGTGATGAGTATGTATGATGAGCTGCTTAAGGTGTGGTGGAAAGAGAATATGATAGAGAGGATAGAGAAGGATAGAGAGTTGCCAAAATTTTTATAATAATGTAACGTGCACCTGTATTATATGAGATGACCTATGGAAGGACTTTATATTGTGTGATAAGTCCATAGAATTCTAAATGGTTTAAAATTTTTAAGTATTTGAACAATTGTCCAGAAAGGTATGATGTAGTGGATAATAGTATGACGTAATATGCGTACCAGATCTGAGGGAAAACGTTAGAAAGTAGATATAAGATACGATTTTTTGTGAGATTAAATACTTAGAAAATAAACAGCTGAACTAAATACTATAATAATTAACTAACTATAAATTATTACGTTTGAAGTAGAGCTTCAGATTTGATAGTTTTGGCTAGTAGGCGGACCTGAATGCTTGTGAGTAATATAGGTTTATAATCCAAAAAAGGGATGGTATAACAGGTGGTTTTGGGTGGCGGGAGAGATAAATGAGAGTAAATAGTATAAGAAAAAGTAGCATGAGATTATTGGATTTCTAGTGTAATAAGCAGAGAAGGTATGTGTGTATAAAGAGTCATAATACATTTTTTTAAACAACAATAAGTTATTATATATATCCCTATAAGTATTATATTAAGAGTTGCAAGAGTGACGGCTTAGAGATACTTAATCGCCACCACTGGCGAAACTAGTTAAATAGATTCTATTTTTCTACTGTTAATATAGTTGTCGATGCATCAAATAAGGTATCGATTAATGTTTCATATAGTGATGAAGTGGAATTAAAATCAACAGTGTATAGGGGTTAGAGGTGATTTAATGGGATAAATCGAAGTAAATAATCAATAAAAATCATATATAGTTAATGATACATATGATAAAATATTAATAATGTATATGAATAAGTGGATAATAAGTGCTTGGAATGATGAAGAAGATTAGGAAAGGTTACGAAAGCGAAGAAAATGTAAAATAAAGAATTGGATAATAAATAATTAGCCAAAGATTTACCATAGCCGATAGGTATAATTTTAAATAATAATATTATGTAATAAAATAATAATAAATCGATTAATAAGTAAGAGTGAGAATTGAAGTGAACAAAGTTATAAGTATACTGGAGCAAATCTGGACTGAGCATAAATAGATAAATGAAGCCAATAATGAATAGAATATATGATGACTATAAAGAAAAGATGTAATTAATTAAATATAAATTAGGAATTATATAGTTAAATGTATAAAATATGAAAGATAATAAGAATGTTAACAGCAATGGTGGAATGAATAGACGAGTGAAATAAATAACTGAGAGTTATAAAAGTTGTAAAAAAGAGTTAAATAGTCATTCAGGGTATATAATAATTAGTAATCGTGGAATTTAGGTATATGTAATTACTATAAAGAATACCATAACTATGATAATAAAATACTAATAATAATGATATGAACTAATAATAATAGAAATAATAATGATTGTAGTAAACTGTAGCTATAATAAAATAAATAATCACATAATATTTAAAGATATAAATATACGATAAAGTACCTTATATATATAGATAGAGTTATATATTTATGATTAATATACTTGTTTTACTAAGTCATCAATTGTTTATATTCCAAATCCAACTTCATCTTCATTTACTCATAGTAAGGGTATATTTTCTCAAAAGGAATCGAAAAAATAAATAATAATTAAAGAGATAATGAAATATATATGAAATATAATTATAGGAGGATAATTCATTTAGAAAAATATGAAAAAATATATCAATAATGGATAGTGTCATTTATATAGTTAAATCTGATATATATGAAAATATAATAGATATGAAGTAAGTGGAATAAGATGATGGAATAAAGTAGATTATCATGATAACTCTATTGATCTAGACACTAATTTTATAATATTAACACATAAAGTATATAAATAATTGATATAAGGATAGATTAATAATAAAATAATAATAATAATAATCAATTAATAATAATACACTAATAATAATAATAAATAATAATAAAATAATTTAATATAACATTCCTATAGATTATAGTCGTTAGCAGTTGTCGTATCCACTGCTCATTAAATAGAGAAATGACAAGAAGGAATAGTGATAATTATTAGAAATTATAATATATCATTTTTTGTCGTTAATATCATTATAAGAAACACAGCCGTATAATAAAAATATAATTTTCGATTATGTGTAATTATGTTTATGGTGTTTGGTTAGAGACACTGTTACTAAAGTGTCGCTTCGAAGAAGTCCAAGGTTAAATCTCTGAGAAGAGAATATAGGATGAAGTATTACTAGTGAAAAATGATGCCAAGGACGAAGACAGGGAGGGCGGGGCAGAATGAGGTGAGCATGCATTTGATATTCGCCTCTCTCTAGATTAAGGTACATTAGCGCGTTTATGCGATAGGGTAAGTGTATATCCAAGATGGTTAGAAGAATGTATATGCTATGTATGATCCTAATTAGTGGGTTAATACAGTTACTCGTCATGTGGCATATTATATAGCATTCTTGCTAAGGAGTTATGACAAAGAGAGGAGAACTGATAGAAGTGGTATAGGGCCGATTAAAGTTATTGAGTGTTTTAAAGGAGTGGAAGGGTATGATGGCTCTTGTATTTTGGGTCAGAAAAGTGAGTACGGATCTCCAGGTGACTAGAGGGACTGATTAGTGAAGAACAAGGTTGCGTTAGAGTGCGTAGAGTAGATGTTGTGGAATTCAAATCTTTGCTAATTTAAAAACATAAATGATCTGAGAAAATGAGGGAGAAGTAAGTTAAATAAAATTAGTAAAATTTAGGTTTTTGGAATTTGCAACAGGCGTATTGATAGAGTTAATAGGGAAGCGTTATGGCAGGTGTTAGTGAATAGTATGGTGTTGTATAATATAGTGGATAAGCTTATCTAGAAATACAAAATAAAATGAGTGATTAAAAATCAGAGGATTTTACTGTATATTAGTAAAGATATTAAATATTGTGTTATATTAGAACTCTCTATTATAACTCTGTGTAGTGAGATACTTATATGATAAGACAGGGTATAGTAGTTATATATAGTTATCTCCTTGGTTATTCTTAAATTTATATTATAGGTTAGGGGTTATGAAGAATTTGAAAGTCTGGGTAGATGCATGAAATGATATATTTGTGTTAATATTACTATAATATAATATAATAAGGTGGAGAATGTGAAGCTTGATTGCCAACTTCTCGAGTAATGGTCCTATTATGACAGAATTATGCGAGATGATTTGAGTTCTACTGTTTTAGGACGGTCGATTCCGAATGTGAGCTTATGATAGTAAGAGGATTAGATATTAAAGAGATTACATTTCATGTCAGAGGTGGATTAGTATGGAGTGTAAATATAAAGGGGCAGGGGCATTTGAATATAGTAATACAAGTGGATTAAAGGAGTATTAAAGGTATATGGGTTGATGAGTTAGCAGGACACTTCCATCAGATGTTGAAAGTTTATTTGTTAGATATGGTGAGCCAAGTCTAAGGACAATATAGTGTCTGATAAGTTTAAATATATAAGTAGGTATATAAATTTTGAAGCTCACAGTAGGAGAAAGCTATTATGTGTCTGTAAAACATCGTAATCATTTAGGAGTGATGACGGTGTAGGCATATAGCGAGGATGGGCTAGGTAAAATCCGGCTGGTGCAATTTTAAATTCGTTGGTGAATGGCACGACAGGTGAAACTAAAGATGCTTGAGTGCGTTTGCTAAAGGCTCTTACATGAGGGTAGGATTGTTCGTTTACCTGTGATTATTGTTATAATTCGGTAGTGTAGGACTATGGTCTATAGAGATGAAGCGAAGTCCATAGTATCGTAAAAGTTTCTAATCAGTGTAATTCTAGTTAAAGGTTAAACAATCATTTAGGGAATAAGATGATTGCTAATTGAGTATGAATAATTAGAAGAAATTGATATTAAAAAGTAGAGATCCAAGAACCGAGTATTATGAAGAAATGTAATTCAAGTGAATGATGGTATAGTGAAAAGAAAAATGGAATAATAATAATCGTCCTATTATTAGTTGTTTGTATAGTTTATAAATAAAAAAGTAATTAATTATGGACGCTTACAATTAGGATTGTGTGAAGCAGTTGAAAAAAAACATAAGTAGGTGTGTGAAATGATAGTAGGTTGGTTAAGCGGATGTATAGTGCGTGAGAGTTGTAGTTCATAGAGGATAGTCGACAATGACTCTTCAGAGTAATAGAGAGTACCGATAAGATAATTATAGATGGATTATGAGAGGTCTACCGGCTTGAAATAATACGCTAATGTACAATGAAATAGTGAGTAGAAATATATGTGAGAGTTGGCTATAAGAGAGCAGTCGATATAAATAAATAGAGTGCTAATAATAAGAATAGTAAGAGAGAATGGTACGGGGTTATATTTGATATGGAGGGAGACTATGGTGTGGCCTTCACAGTGGAGCCAGGGATGAAACATCATTTACATTGACTAATTTTACACATAGTTATGGGTTACACGTCGCATGTATGGTACGCATCAATATTCACATGATATTGACTATACTTTAGGGTAATATTATTCTGTTCTTAGTTCTATGTACAAATCCTCATCACTAATTAACTCGGGTACAGTATAGGGATACGAGCTATATTAGGTTAAAGGCTAGGGCTTTTTTCTATTTTCGAATCGTTTGTCATGTTCTCCTACTGCTTTTTCTATTTCCAGCATAGTCTTGTACAGCACCTATTACCCTCCAATCTTGGGGCAAAGAAAGAAATAAAGGTGAAGAAAGAATAAAGAAAGAAAATATATATAAATTAATATATAAATAATAACTTAATTAAATAATATTTTAAAGTTAAAAATAAGTTTTTATGTTTATATAAATTAATTTAAATATTTTTTAATTTAAAAGGCTATAAACAATATTTAATATATATAATATAATATTAATAATAATATATAAATTATTAAATAATAATTTATAATAATTAATAATGATAAATTGAATATATCATTACATTAATATTAATTTATTAATTTATGGGCTTATGTAGTATTTTATAAATTAATTATTAGTTATTATTATATTTTATATATATTTTAATAATAATTATTATATATATATATAATTATTATATTATTAACAATATTATTAATTTAATTATTTTATTATTATTAATTCCCGGGGGGGGGGGGAAAGAAGTAGTCAGCATGTAAGGTAATAAATGAGTTAGACTGGGACGGAGACACCTTTATGGAGTTGCCCTGACCGTTTGGGAACCTGGGATGACAAAAGTGTGCCAGGAGAGGGATCGATGAGAGTAAATAAAAGTCTTCTAGGTGAAGTGGAGGGAATAATGGCGCCAATGTTCGAATTACAATCCAGAAGAGTGGGTCCAGTAATCAAAGCAGGGTCGTTAAAGGTTTGATCGGGCGTATTCTTATGCACATTTAAAATAATGACCACCATATGTTAAAATAAAAGGGTACCCCCTCATGGGTATTTAGCCCATGAGATTTTTGAGCGAGAAACCTCACTAAGCTGTGGGGAGTCTCTTATTGTAGTTTTTCCAGAGGGGTCAGGGATAAAGGACCAATTTTGATACTAGTTTGTGTTCACAGAATCACGAACGAGCGATGCGGCTCACACCCATTCAGTATAGATGACCCCGGGTGTCTCCCAAAAGGAAGGGTGAGGGAGGCGTTCATCTACCTCTCGCGGGTAAAAAAGGAGTAGGTAGAAACTGTGGTTGAGGAAAAAGGATGAAACATATAAAGAATTTATTCGAAAAATGAGGAGATAGGAAAAAGACTAAAAGAAACACACACAAACCATCTAATATTGAATTTTATCACTATGTTACTTCTTAAGTTACAACACTGACCCAAACACCATAACAAGGATCAATACATTTGCCTATATATATATATATATATATATAATATATATATTATATATATATATATATATATATATATATATATATATATATATATATATATATATATATATATATATATATATATATATATATATATTATAAATGATGTGAAGGTGGATGTGGATGTGGATGTGGATGTGGATGTGGAAGTGGATGTGGTTGTGAATATACCTGTCTGCTTCTGTCTGTGTGTGTCTGTGTGTCTGTGTATCTGTGGGTCTGTGTGTAAACTGATGATTTAATTTAAAAGTGTATAACTATTCATACAATCAATGTGTCAATGTACTAATAAAAGTTTATTTTACTAATATTTCTCTCAGTATATTAAAAACATTTCAACCGAAACATAAATTCAAAGCCTTATGACACATTCTATCAAATAAACATATTCTGTAATAAAAAAATAAAAATAAAAATGGAATTAAACAATTTTTCGATTAATATCGAAATGGAATAAAAAGCTTTGAAGAACTTGGTCAAAAAAATTTATCAGAAAGACCCTTTTAGATCCTTTTAACTTAGTAGCTTTCTTCAATCTCTTAACTTTCTGTGAGTCATTAAATAAAGAGCTCAGATATTATATTATTAGAATTCTGGGAGAGTTTTCATTCTACTTGGTCTTTCCAGCTTTGTAACGATATGTAAAGCTCTTTCAAAATACCTTTCTTGATTAGCTCTGCGGCAAAGAATATAAATATCTTATTGAAAATCTATTCTAAATATATATATATATATATATAAGGTTGATATGTTATATATATGTTGGCTGGCAGCTATGTTAGCAGCATAGTATATATGAAGTAAGATAAGTAGCGGCAGCAGCGTTGGCGCAGCAGAAAGAAGATATATAGCTGGCTGCTGCTGCTGGTTATACAGCAGCGCGAAGAAGGCATGGCTGGTTGGTTGGTTATTGTTGTTGGAAGGCAGCTAAATATATATGTTGCTACTATTACGTATATATATATATATATGTTGCTGCTGTTGTTGTTATTGTAGGGAATGATATATTATTGCTATATACTACATATATATATATATATATATATATATATTATTATATTATATATTATGAGCATATTATTTATATATATATATATAGCAGCAGTTATATATATATATATGTTGTTATATATATATATATATATATGTTATATATATAAGTGAAATCTATTTACTAAATATATATAATATATATATATATATATATATATATATACAGAATAGAAAATTACAATTCATCACGCAATTCAATTTGTATTGATAAAAACACCCAAAGCATTTCACCCTGCAGGGAATTGAACCTGGACCCTAGCAGATAAATGTGCAAGTGTTTGACCACCAGACAACGATGA
>JABUQX010132777.1:12500-15000 GCA_015478945.1 Trachelipus rathkii | reverse complement strand
GTTTCCTTATCTCTATCTGAGGTAATACTACGAACTTTGATATAAATATTAACTTTCTGATTGGACAACGATATGATGGTGTAAAAGCAATGAAGAAATGTTTTAGAGGTGTTTAAGCTGTCGAAAATATCCAGCGGCGTTAGATGTTCATCACTGTTCACATTCATGTGAAGTACAACTCATTAAAAACTTTATGGCACATCGAATGCAACTATATGCTATTTTAGATTGCCAAGGCCGACTACTATTTTAAAAGAAAAAAAAAGAAAAGATTTTCCCAGACACAAAATGGACAAAGCTCTCACGAATGGGCGACACAAGGTAGGTGGAAAATTTCGATGGATTGTTACGACCTAATGAAATTTTTAAAGCATTGTTGAAGCTTAAGAGGAGCTTCAATGGATCAAGATATTAACCTTTTATAAAAAACTTAGATCTTTTCAAGTCTTTAAGCAAAAGCAAATTTGCTATAAGTTTATTTATTTATGTCTTTAACTTTATTCTCAAACACTCTTTCATTATGTATTACATTGCATTCTCCATAATTAGTGACAGCAACTGCTCTTAATCATATTGGAAATGTGATGTTTGTTTAGAAGGGTTTTCAAGCAAACATCAACGAAACATTTTCAAACATTTTGGAAGTTGCAACAGAACTTCTGCTTTCTGATAATGAAGAAATTATAATGCCTCTTGTGAGAATCAATTTAAAATGAAAAGATATAGGGCAATTACAATTTATATTCTTGATGATTTTTCAAACCAGTTAGAGAGCAAGTTCGCGAATCAAAGATCCATACTTACTAATCTTTATAAAGTTACTTATTCCATCGACATCTATCCAAAATTTTGCTAATTTTGGAAATAAATTTGATATGTGCAGTCATATTTAGATTGTTAAGGATTTTAGCATTTACCTCACTCAAAATGTGAAATCCAAAACAATATTTCACTACTCTGAAAAGGCTCAAAGCAAACTTTTTCAATTCTACATGAGAAGAAAATCTAGCAGAACTGGCTTTAATGAGTGTTCATCATAGCTTCACAATATAAACGAAGGAAGTTATCAATCATTTTGCTGTTAAGAGATCAAAATTAAGAATTTTTTATATGAATAAAATTATCTTTTTTTTTTTTATTTTCAAATTATTATTAATGTTCCATTATTTTATTCCCATATATTAGTAATATATATATATATATATATATATATATATATATATATATATATATATATATATATATATATATATATATATATATATATATATATATATATATATATTAAACTAAAACACCCCGAATTTTTTTTTTTTGGCTACTGCCATATATATATATATATATATATATATATATATATATATATATATATATATATATATATATATATATATATATATATATATATATATATATATATATATATATATATATATATATATATACTACTATATATATATATATATATATATATATATATATATATATATATATATATATATATATATATCAAAAATAAAAAAATATTTGAAAAGTCCACACAAATATATATATATATATATATATATATATATATATATATATATATATATATATATATATATATATATATATATATATATATATATATATATATATATATATATATATATCAACATTATCATCATCATCACCCACCTTCTCTCCCCAAGACTGGGGTAAGGTGCGAAACATGCACTAGAAAAAGAAGTAGAAGAATATGACGAAAGTCGAAAAGAAAGCCCAGCCTTACCGCCCCCTTTATACCTTTTAGTGAGAACTCGTCGCATTCAGAAAACCACCTTAAGAGCTTCACGGGACAGCGACGGACCCTCACTATGGCATCTCGTCAATGTGGGGTTAATCCCTTGGCCCAGGTGGGCCACAACAATACCCCCTCACCAAACCCCGCCATTCACCACTATTATGCACCTTTCTTCTCGCCTCTGCCAAACTCACATTTCTCTCCTCCAGGCATTTCTTTACTGACTCAATCCACTTTTTCCTCGGTCTCCCAGCCGTTCGATTCCCAGCACACTCACCACTATACATCCGCTTAACCAACCGACTATCATCCATCCTTTCCACATGATGAAACCATCTCAACGTACTTTCATTTATTCTCTAATTTACCCCACACCACACATTCTCTAATACGTTCATTTCTCATTTTATCAATTCTTCTCACACCTAACACGCCCCTAAGATTGTCCATCTGAACCCATTTTACTTTAGATCTATACCTCTTATTCCAAACCATAGTCTCACTACTATACATTAACACAGGTAACAACATACTCTCATATATATATATATATATATATATATATATATATATATATATATATATATAATTTTCTATATATATATATATATATATATATATATATATATATATATATATATATATATATATATATATATATAATATATATATATATATATATATATATATATATATATATATATATATATATATATA
>JABUQX010132777.1:2500-5000 GCA_015478945.1 Trachelipus rathkii | reverse complement strand
AAAGGCAACATACAAAACTCTTCCGTTTATTCAACATCTTTCTCCATAACCATCGCTTAGTGTAAACAGAAGATCTGTCGTTCCTCTTCCTCTTCGTATACCCGGCTGTTCCTTCCCCAGTCTCGGCTACACAATCACTCTCAACTTTCTCTAAAATATTCTTTCGTATGCGTGATAACTATAGTATATATAGAAATTATTTACATATAAAATATATACAATAGTATATATAATATATATAGATATAATACTATATATACTATATATATATAGATAATATATATATAGTAATAGATAAATAGAGTACTTTATATTTCACATATAGTAGCATACCATAATTCCAGCGCATTGTTAATATTCCGCATATTACATCTATAGTAAAAAATTATGACTTAAAATTCAAGTATGCAGCGTCATGAGATTATTATTCACATATCAAATATGTTAAAAAGGCTAATCACGTTTTCAAATACTAAACTTTATAGTTATGTAATTATAGTTTGTTCGAACACATATAAGCCAGTGATATTAACAATATAAATAGTAATAAATAATAAGAATATTCCTAATAATATAAAAGACTTATAACAATTGTAATAGTGATAGTCATTATAGCAATAATAAAGATATATAGGTATTACTAGAACATAGTATAAATATCCTGTAAATGGTCGACAGCGGCATATATGATTTACTACCCATGAATGATGTATTTATCATGGTGATATTATAAGTCATCTACTTTCATAAAGACGAGAGATAATCACTCAAACAGCACTGCCAAATAATTAACCTAGAGAGTAATTCTCAATATGTAATTATATATAATTAATATATCCGAATGAAAGGTAGAAAATTAAGTAATCACAGTAATGTAATTAGTACTAATTTTATCTATAGCATTTAATAATTACTTTGTTAATTTGAGTTAATAAAGTATAATACACTTATAATACGAGATTATTAATTACCAATAATGCATTACGACATTATACCTAATCGTCTATTATGAGTACTAACTAATTCCCGGAATGAGCATATCGTGGGAACAGCTATTTTTTATTATAGATGATTACTTCAAAGGGAAGAATTAACCTCAACACTACTGCTCAACTTAGAAACTTAAACCTAGTATGTAAGTACTCAATTCAATTATATATATCGCGTAATATATATAGTTATTTATGATTTATATTGGATTATATATGAGCGTTATAATTATATTCAAAACTTTTAGATTAAGATTTATATTCTTGTTAGTAGACCACTTGAAATAACGATATTAATGCCAGTACAGCTGATATAATATATATAATATATATAATTTATATATATATTATATATTAATATTAATATAACATGCTCAGTTTTAATGCGCTATATTATATTATTCATTATATATATTATAATGTAAATGTAATACTAAATAAAATATAAGGAGGGCTATTCGGGCGAGGTATATATCATTATAAACGTCTTATATGTTAGCTATATACACACAGGTATATGCTCGCTATATTAGCAAGTAATTTCACATTATTAAAGAACATGTTCATACGCAGTCTTAACCTCCCAACCTGTACTTCTGTACCTAATAATAACCTAGGAGTCCAAATATTACATGAAAGTGATTTTGTTATGTAATTTGGCGTAAATATTTTTCAAACTTGAGGTTAAGAAAAGAATTTTCTTTTCCTTAAATATATATAAATACACTTAATATAGAAGACGTATATTTACTTATAACCTAAGATGAGCTCGGGGGATCTAACGGCTCGCACTTAGCCTGTTAATGTTTAGCGCTCGTCTAGTCTGTGCTGTTTCCTGGATAGTAAATTATCATGTTACAAACTTTTAAGAATTTATACTCAAACACTACCTCATACTGAAAACTTTAAATTTACCTAAGAGGTAACGTACTCACATAAAATTATTAATTACTATGAATATATCAAAGTGAATTAATTTGCTAGATGTCTATCATTATGAAATTCAGCTATTAGATTTTTATTACTTCAACTTAGATATTTCATGATTTAATGTCTACACCTATATCTTAATAAAATCTATCCTCATTAGACAACGTAATTATTATATAAACATAATTATTACCTAATGTCGATGATCGTACATAACGCTTTATTATGCGATACACCAGAATTATAGAATGGTATATTAAATAAATTTATCTTAGCAGAAAGATAAGAACAGCAATAGACTCACATCATTAGACACCTGCTTAGTTATTGTACGATATAATTATTACCTCAGACATCATTATTATAGAGATTAGTCTAAGTTCCCAATGATTATTAATATACATGAATGCTAAATAATATAAATAGGGATTATAGTTATTAAGTTTAATGATATATTGCTTTAAAAGTTTTATATATTATAAAATATATCAACTTAGATTTACACTGAAAGTCTTAGCACCTGTAAAACTAATATACTAGAACTACATCATTAATATCATCTAATATGCTTTACGTTACTT
>JABUQX010132776.1:15000-27857 GCA_015478945.1 Trachelipus rathkii | reverse complement strand
ATAATCTCAGATGGAACGTATTCTAATTCTATTTGTATGATATAGATAGAGGGCACTAAAGAAAAAAAGATAAAAAAAAGCCCTTCTCAAAATTAATTAGCAATTTTTCATTTTCATTCTCAAAAAAAAAAAAACCAAAAAAAAAAAAATTTTCTCAGAAAAACTTTTGGTAGATTACAAAAATCTAATATTGAAACCCTTTATCAGTTTGAAAACATTATTTAATTGCTACTGAAAGACAAATTGTTTCTGTTAAGAAAAAAAAAAAAAGCGTGACATTGGTGTTTCCTCTTCTCTCCAAACTCCTAAACATGTATCTCTCTTTGGAATGTTGATAAACTCGTCTTATTTTCGCTGGAAATATTGAAAACATTTATATTAACCAGTTGCAGTATTGATTTTCTCTCTCTCTCGCTCCTCTTCTCCTCCTCTCCTCTCTCCTCTCCTCCTCTCCCTCTCTCTCTCCTCTCTCCTTCTTCTCTCTTCTCTCTCTCTCTCTAACCTTTTCCTTCGATCTCCCTTTTTGTATGATTATATATTATTTTGTTTGAAAATGGCCATTCATTTGAGTTTTGACTTTTAGCGAATCATAGATAACAAAATCATAACACTTTCACTTGGTAAACAGAGAAAAGAACACACAACTTACCCTGTACGAGGAAAGAGCATGATGGAGGCGTGAACTAATGATTAACAGCTACACAGGGAATTTTTCCAAATTACAATGCAATATGTTTATTTCTGTGATTTTTTTTTATATTGTTTATTTATTTTGGGAGCTGTGAACTAGGAAACGGGCCGCAGTCGCTGATACCGAACCTTAAGCTGGTAAGCTCCCGTAAAATAGCATCATACTGATAATATATAATATACTATATATATAATCAAATTATATATATAATATATATATATATAATAGTTATATCTATATATATATATAATATAATATAGATAATAATAATAAATCACTAACTATATATACTTATAAATACATATAATATATATAATATATATATATATATACTATATATACTATATATATATATATATAATAATTAATAGTTTAATATATATAGTAAATATATTATATATAATATGTAAATATATATGATATATATATATATTATATATATATACTATAATATAATAATATATATGTAAATATATATAATAATATATCATACTATATATATATAGTATATATACTATAAATATATATATATAATAATATATTATATATATATATAATATAGATATATACATATAACCATATATATATATATAATATAATATTGATATA
The DNA here is from genome assembly GCA_015478945.1 of Trachelipus rathkii. Lineage (NCBI taxonomy): Eukaryota > Metazoa > Arthropoda > Malacostraca > Isopoda > Trachelipodidae > Trachelipus > Trachelipus rathkii. The sequence continues at coordinate 26,557 of JABUQX010132776.1, read as the reverse complement.
TTTAGATAGATATATGTATATATATTGTACCAGTTTGAAATAATCCTTGTTATAAAAATAAAGTCTTTGTGTTTAACAAACTATCTCTGACGATATTAAAAAATTTATTTTTAAAGATAGATGTTAGTTGAAAAATAAAAGGTTACGAAGTTTTGTATTCTGCTTACTTTAAATTGTACGAATCCTTAATTTATTTTACACATATAGCATGTGACTATGATATTTTTTCGATTATTGTGTTACCTTATTTAAAAATCTTTCCAGCAAGAAATTGGGTCTATTAATGCTGTCTATTTAATTTGATCTATTAATTGGTCGGAATATTTATGAATTAAATCGTTGTTTTAAACTTATAACTTTGCGAAAAAACATTTGCATTTAAAATTGTGATTTGATATTTAAGCTGCAAGATTATAATAGCTGAATTCATTCCATTTTTGAGGGGAAAAAAAGCAATTGAAATGTGGGAAGTGACTTTCTTTAGAAAAACTAAACAAATAAAACCCAATAATTCTACTGCAATGCGAATCCCATCAAGAAATAATACATTCACATTGCATTGAGCAATGGTGACGACTCAGCATAACAGGAGTAAGATCGAGTAGCAGATTTTTTACGTTACCTAAATTGACAGAAGGAACACCTTAACAAAATTTAAGTTATGTCCACAATATATCAATGTTACTTGTAATCTTTGTATAGTTTCTATTCACTTTTACTTGTACGAATAGAATTTACATTTATTTATTAATAATATTATGCTTTGTGTATAACAAATAATAAAAAGAAATCATAATAATTTAATAACTATTATTAGCTTAGCTTGTTAAAATAAAGAATTGAATTGTAAATTTACTTTTAAAACCCCAGACTAAAGAATTATCGAACTTAAACTACAAAGAAATTGGTCGTGTTTTTTCATGCTAAAAGATCTATTCGAATTATCAAACACTGTTAAATTACAAAAAAATTGTGTTTTTCCTGCAAACTTTTTTGAGAACATCGATTTTAGTAATTGGTTTGGATTCGCCCACAATTCTGGAGGTCCCACGGTATTACTTTTTTTCGCCTGGTTCGTTGTGCATTGATTCACGCTTTGTTATAGCCAATAAAATTAAAATTGTTAATGATTTAATATTTTATGAATATGAATTCAATTTTGCGTCAATATTTTTAAATGTTATCATGTAGAATTTATCATCAAAAATGTTTGTTAATTATATTACTTTCTTTCTTAAAAAAAATATTTGACCTGTAAATATATAACTAAAATATCTTAATTTATTTTATAAACTGTAAAAATAAGCCTACACCGATGAATAATAGTTATGGTTTTATTAAAGAGGAGTATTATTAGAAAACCTCGTATTTATTTAGTTTAATTTTTTCATTCAAGTCTAAATTTCTATTTTGATTGCATCCTTTTTTTCAGAATGGTGGTTTTCTTTACATACTTGATACCTAGTATATGGTTTTATTAAAAGATATTTAAAACGGTTACAACAAGAGAAAAAAAATCCTGACAAAGTAAAAAATATGGATTTCATGGAAGCATTTGCAGATTCGTCTTAGGATCCAATGTAATGCCGGAGGGAAGTTCTAGCAAATTCTGCATATCTATATGGTCTATATTTGGAGAGCGTATGATTCCTATTCTTGATTTCTGGATTTTACTTTATCTCTATTTTATTTTGAATTGTACTGAGATTCAAGAAAAAGAACAAAAATCAATAAACTATACTTATCTTCACGTAAATTTATCAAATCCATGAATTGCCTAACGCTCCAAAAAAACGAAGATTACACAAGTAAGGCGAAAAAAATTACTTCATTGCAAAAGAGCAGAGAATTCTTATCTTAATATATTTCCGAAATGAATAAAAGAAAAAAACAAGCTAAAAATGAAACAATTTAAGGAAATAACGATCGCAGCTAGACCAACCTATTGGTTGGTTCAGAAGGTGTAGGTTCTGGAACCAAGGAGTGTAAGTTTCCTATGAGTTAACTACATTCTGGCTCATACCGGTGTGAGAGCGGGTGTTTTAACAACAAGTATATTGTGCGCCATTAGTTACAACTCCGACCGTCGACTAAAGTGTGCTCTCCCCATTTCAAATCATCATACCCATTTACTACGGTAATCTGCTCTGCACCAATTTCCATATTTAACACCACCTGATTAATCAAAATGAAATGTCAGTTGTATGGTGTGCTTCAGCACCGTATATGTCAATCATTTCAGGTAAAAAGGTGCCAGAAATATCTGTGTTTGATGAGTCAGATTATCAGTCTCTGGATGAGTATTTTATAATATATTTGAAAATTTTTGCAATACCAAATATGGTTCTGATAGGCAATATTGGTTAATTCTCCTTCAAAATAAACTTAAAGGCAGTATCTTTGCTTAATTCAATATGTAAGTTTGTCATACTATACAGTATTTCATCATTATAAAAAATCAATTATTAAGCTATTATAAAACCATATAAGATTTAGGACAATATTCAGCAGGTATCGATTTTTAATGCTTAAAATATGGGGGGGGTTTGAGCAAAATTCATGATTATATGCCAAAGTTCGATTTTATTGTTTTACAAAGGCTTATCGCTCTTACTCGATCCACGAGACCTCCGATGCAACTCTATGAGAAATTAAAAAAATACTCTTACCTGATGAAAACCAAAGCTGTTGCATGTAAGTTATTGGAATGAAATCTATTGATTTAAATGAAAATGTTCTACATGCATCAAATTATCCTTGTGCTTGCTAGAAAGTTTGTAATGAACACTGGTTTCCGAAAGCATCCCACCTTATTCTTATTCTTATGCTGAGAATGATAAAGAGTTAAAAGAAGGTGAAAGGGAAGCAAGTCAAATGTGACGTCCCAGAGGTTATATCTTAAACAGCAGCAGGGAATGTAATGTCACAGAAAAAAAAAGTGTTTGAAACAAAAGAAATTGCACCACATTGAGTAGGTTAGAAGGCATGGTATCTTGAAAAGTGTTTCAAGAAGCTTGGTTTGTGTTACAGATGTGGATCAGAATACCAATTTGACTCAAAATGTAAGGAAAAAAAGAAAAAAAAAAACTCAACAGATACTATCGCTAACGAAGTAGTTTTTTTTGATTTTTGAAAAACATGGAATAATCCCGTGGCTCTGTCCAAATATTGCGACCAAAAAAAAGAGACACATCTGCCAGTTTGCTTTTTTCCAATCCAAAATTTAAGACCCAAGAGGAAAATAGAAATGAGAATAGGTGAAAAGTGAGATAAAAGACAACAAAAACTTGGCGGAAAACAAGTAAACACTCTAAGGTGAACAGGTGGGGTACCCTGGGTTGTAAAAAAAAAACAAGATATGAAAGTACTTTGTGATGCAAATCGACTATGAAATTCTCTCCCTACTGAATAAAATCGTTATTAATGAAATCCCCACTACTAAGCATAAACAAAGAAAATTCTTCTCCTACTGATTGGATTTTGAAGAAGCCGAATCAGATATAATGAAAATTCTTGCAAAAGAAAATCTCCGAATTGATATAAGAAGGCTTTCGTTTGCAAAGTTTGAATCAGCATTTTAACAACAATTGAACTGTTGGGGAATTAAAGTCTCTTCCTGTAGTTCTTTATGGCATAACATCTGAAACGTTATAGATAGTGGTGGGTCTAGCGGAAGAAAAAAAAAAAATTTATATTTGGAAATGATCCTTTTAATAAGTTGGCTTCAGAAATGGTAATTAAGTAGAAAAACAAATCATTGAAATTATATTTAATAATTAAAAAAAAAGATGAATTTACGTAATATTATTTTTTAATACATCATGTAGAGCCAAAAAGTTTTCTCCTAAGTTATAAATTATACTTGAGTGTGGACCAAGAAAATAAATAACTCCACCTAATGGTTAGAGAACATTTGGGAAATTGTATTTAAATTTTAGGGAAAAAAAAATTTTTGGAAAAAAAAATGTAGAAGAGTTTCTTCAGAAGTGCATTGCGATTTAGGAGAAAATTTTGATAAGGAAAAGAAATTTGAAAAGGTTGAAATACCCGATATGACTATTGACATTGTGGATTATGAAGAACTAGTGTGTGAGCCATTAAAATGATAAGTGTTTCTTTGTACCAGGCATAGTTAAGATAGGAATTTTTAAAGTAAAAAGTCGTTAAAAAACCAACCACATGAAGACCACCCACTGAGAAAAAGGAGAATACGGGTAGGCATTATTAAAACACTCTTAGCATATAGTGAATGTTTTGAGAGTTTGAAGCAAGAGTGTAATATTTGTTAATGGTGTGGAGATCCAAAAGATTTATATTAAGCCCCAAGACGAGTGGAAAAGATGCAGACATTCCCCCAAAAAGTCGGACCTTAGAAAGAGTTTTAAAGAAAAATTAATTTTAGTGACCATCTGAATGAACAACAACAACAAAACTCTCACAATCTTTTTGGAAATATGCAAATATGGTTCCTATACAGGATTAAGTTCTGAAACAACCCTGCATCATGACAAATTTTAAGAATTGAAGACTTCTGGGTCCATAAAAGAGAAAGACTCTCTACTCCTGTTTAATCATCTTGCAAGGATTCATTCACTTGAACCTTAAGAGTATTTTAGAAAATAAACTATGGTTCCGTATACAGTGATTAGTTCTTGGAAAATACAAAGAAGTTTTTATTAATGTTCCGGAGTGGTGATACATCGAAAGATTGCCAAATCTGAATGGAATAGCCCTCTTGTCCCTATTTTTAAATCCGATTCAAGTATAAGATTGGCTACCAGCTTCAATAATAATATCATAGAATAGCAAATCCACCTTTGATATTCCACAGCGCTTTTGTCAGCATACCTTTCATACTCTTACTTGTTTTCTACAGCAGTTTATGTGATGGCATCATGCTATATCCGAAGAATAATCTGCATAGTGTAGTCCATGAATGGGGATAATCTAGAATGAACATTCGAGACACAATCACTAGTGTTAGATAGCAAGTGCTCAAGAGTAGTCCGTTTACCTTCTCATTTCAATTAGGTTTAAGAGATTAATTATATGTGTATTAAATTACTACTTATAGCACTCCCCATCTTATCAAACTTGCGGTGTTTCCAGAGAGAAAATGTAATCTAATGCAATTTTTTAAACAAGTTTCAGTCAGATCTGGAAGGAATTACTTATTTTCAGAAATTATATGAAAATTCTGAAAATCAAATATTACGACTACTTGTTTAAAGAAATCAGTTTTAAATAAGTTGGTTTCACCACCTTTGGTACATTGTATCTTGATAATATTCTTGTTATACGTTCCAAGACATTTAAAATCATTTGGAATGCTTGATCGAGTGTTGTGCATAAATATTTAGAGAGAAAGAGTATAGGCCTAACGTTAAAAGGCAAAGTATCAAATGTACTTGGCTACATCGAAATTTAGAATTTTTGGCACAATGTAGTTCGTATTTAATGAAATAAAATAGGACTTGCAGTTAAAGTAAGGTAAACAACGGCATATATTTTTAACCAAAATAAAAAAATAATACGTGAAGATTGAAAATATCATAGACCATTAGGTGATTTACATACTATTATTCCTGGGGTTAACCTTATTGGTCAAAAGGAAAATTATATGAGACTATATGCTTGCTGAAATTTATTCCCCAAAACCGACTTAAACAGAAATCATATTTGGACCAACCTAGAAAAATGGTACCTAAATGATGGATCAATGATAAGTAGTAAAAAATTAAAGCATGTAATAAAAAATTTTAATATACATTAATTTCTTCCTATAGCACTATATATTATATTTACCAGATTTATAAACAGTGAACACAAATTGATTATAGTGCCACATAATGCTTCCTAAATAGAGTAGGTATGCCGGATCAGAACTGATGCAAGACCAAATAGGTGATGATGGAAAACTCAAATGGAGAACAATAGCTTTGGCTAGTCTACGAGCCTTTCTCGAAAGACACAGAAAAATACTATCAGGCAATATGCAACGAGAATTAGCAATGCTCATCATGATGGGAATAAAGACTTTTACAAATCTTACTTTGAAAAGTACCCTTCTATTGCAAACTTGATCATCAACCACTAAAATACTTATATTCATTAAAAAATGTAGATCAAGATTAGCACGCACATTAACAGATTTATTGGAATTTGACTTCGAAATAGAGTATATTTCAGGAAAAGATAATGTCATAGCGGATGGTCTCAGTAGAAATGTAGTAAATTCAGAAATAGTGGTTGAAGATTTCGGCGGAGATTACAGAGTTATTCATTCCCCTAAAGGTGGTCCAAACTGCATGATTGATTGTCTATTGTTTCAAATTAAGAGAGACCACACGCTGTTTAATATTTGGAAAAAGATGAGAGACCAATCTCAACAAAAAGAACCGGTTCTATTTTATTTCTTCGAGAGATATTAGTTAAAGAGCTTCTAAAATCCCCTAAAAAGAAAAAAATAGAAGGAAAAAAAGAAAATGTATTTCGAGATGTTATGACCCCGAAATTTCTGCACCTTCTTGTTACATTTTCGCGAATGCTTTTGTGAACTTTTCCTAATAGTATATATTATGCTATTTAAATTAAATGAAACATTTTTCAATTTTTCTATTATTATACGAAACCACTAGAAAATGCCCCTGTCATTTATTTATTTCTTTGTTTGTCTGGTGGGCATGTTGAGTTAATAGAACCTAATGAAACAGAAAAATGTAATTCTTTTCTAGAACAAAGACTTGTTCCTTATGGAAACAAAAGATTAGATAATGAATATGCTTTAGAATTAAGACCAGACTCAGAGTTACCACTTGTCAATTCTTTTAAAGAAATTCCTGCACTCAATCTGCTCTATGAACAGAAAGAAGAAGGCATAGTGTATCATTTCGGAGACCAATATTTTGATACTGATATGGTGAGTTGTAATCATCTTCATAATCGCATTTCAAAGATTTGTGTCACAATTAATGATTTACGCTTTTGCAGTATTTTAGATACGGGCTCATCTCTCAATTTAATCTCCACAGAACTAGCATTTGAAAATACTTGTAAAAAGAAAAGAAGAAAAAACCTGCAACTCATCATTTTGTAACTATAGGGAGTAAACACAAGGAACATCTCTATTAAATGAGTATGCTTGAATTAGCAATAAAAAGTTGAAAAACAGAACAATAAATGATGCTGCCTTTTGCGATTGTAGAAGACGATATGTTGGCAAATGCATTCAAATTTCCGCACAGATTATAGGTATTCATGACGTTGATTTTAATTTCTGTTTCACTGGGATAAGACACCTGTATGCTAAATTGAGAAAATCATAATTGTGTTAACTTGCTGTTCGTAACTTTCAATTTAAGCAATTTTCATCCTCTCACAACTTCCATCCAGGCAGATTAACCCAAAATAAAGCTGAGAGAGAATTAGAATTGTTTGTAAACTAACTTCGGCAATAGGTCAAGGTGTAAATATAAGAAAACCAATACCGTCTGTGGTTTTTGCGGCGGTGTACATATTTTTTCATAGATAAAATGTTCATTCTCCGATAATTTTATTATTTTCTTAAGTGGGATCAGGGAAGTTCGAGTGTCACCCAGTTTGAAATATCCTTGTATAAAAATAAATCTTTGTTAACAAACTTACTCTGGACGATATTAACAATAGGTTTTTATTAAAATAGATGTTAGTTGCACAAAAAAGTTACGATAGTTTGTCATTCTGGGCGGTAGATATTTAAATTTGTTGACGAAATCCTAGTAATTTAGGTTTTACACAATTATAGTGGATCATATTTTTATATTTGATATTGGTGGTAACTTATATTTAAATCTTTCCTTACAGAAATTTAGGTCTATAATTAATGGTTGTACTTAATTAATTGGTCTATTAAATTGGGGTATCGAATATTATGATGGAATTAATAAATTGTTGTTTAAACGAATAACTTTTGAGGAAAAAACATTGGGGCATTAAAATTGGTATTTTGAGATTATTTAAAGCTGGCAAGATTTATAAAATCTATATATTGTTATCCATGTGAGAAATGTTCATCCGAAATGGACTATCTAGAAACACGAAACAAATAAACCCTAAAGAAGGTACTACCAATGCTATACCCCCCCCCCCCCCCCCCCACCTATATATATATATATACCATATCACTATATATATATATATATAATATACTATATATAGCTACCGGAAAGGTTTGGCCGATAAAACAAATAATATCGTGTTTAAGATTACTTCAGGCCTCCTATTATTCTATGTATATATATATATACTACCGAAAAAATATATATATATATATAACCTAAAAAATATACTATGTATAAGAATATAATTACCCCCCCCCTCCTCCCCTAAATTTATTTATAATATGGCATACTTTCTTCTACAGATTTCTCTTAGGTCACTAACGGCAAGGCAAGGCGCTTGCACTGTTCGCCTACCCCAAAACGTCCACCCACTTGACTATATATATCATATATACGCTATATATATTTATATACTATATTAATATATATAATATATACCTATATATATAATATATCACTACTCAAGGTAATTACATTATATATATACCTATATATACTACTATATACTATATACTAATATACTTATATACATAATATATCATACTATATCATCTTATAAGTGTGGACCAGAAGGGAGCGAAAATCCAATAATTACATGCTATCGTTATCTTTAATAGTATCCTCTAGGCACGGTAAAACACATAAATCTTTTGGCGGGGTAAAACGTAACCTAACTAAGCGCTAAACCCGTAACCTGAACTAACCTAACACCAACCAAAACTTAACCTAAATTAACCTAACCCTCAATATTAACGGACGTCAACCACTCTCATAATTGTCCATACTAATAAATTATATATAACTCTACCCCTACACTATATACTATAAAATATATACTATATATATATATATATATACCCAAAAATATATATAATAAATAAAGATATAAAAATAATAAGATAATATCATACTATATATATATATTACAATAAAATATATATAATTATAACAATTTTAATTCAAACCTTCAAAGTTATGTAAATTACCAAACGTGACGCATATATTAATAGAAGCATCCGCATCTGCATCCGCGATGGGCCTCTTTAAGATCCGCATCGCATCCCGCAAACAGTCAGAATTTGACAATGTGTTTCTTCCGGGTTTTTCCAAATCACCTAAATTTATATACCTCACTCCCACCTAAAAAATAAACCTAAACTGATTATAACTATACTTATCTACAAGGAGGCCTCGATAGGGTATATATACGTATATATACATCAAATTCTTCCATTAAGAAATGAGATAGTCTCTAGGCGTATAAAGATACTAGTCATAGTTATAAAATACTATATATATAGATAAAAAATAAATAATATATATATATATATACTATACTATATATAATTATATATACTATATATATATTATATATATATATATATATAAATATATATAGTACCTAATTGTTACCCAGATACTGACTTAGTCAGCATATAATATATAACTATATAGAGAAAGTAGTTTTATATACCTATGATATATATATATATTTGAAGCTGAAAAGTATACGTGAACAAAATTTTACTTTTAAAGACAGTTTTATACTTTGTTTAAGTAATCAATATGGCTAAATTTACTAACTAATAGTTTCGCACCATTCATTTCTACCTGCCCATTCAAAAATCCCTAGATCGAAAGTTAAACTAATTTCAGCTGCCGTGCCTTTAATTCTGTATGTCAGAATAAATCTAGAAATATGTCTGTGACCTTTCATCTTGTCCCTGGATGGGTAGTTGATATATTTTGGACTTGAATTTGTCCCCTACATGTCAAGTTGTCTAGCTTAAACCTCGAATTTTCTTTTAAGGCTAATCGTTGTTCCAGTGAATTTGGATATCTTCGTCTTTGTCGCATGTCTTGCATCTAAAATATTTTGAAGGTATTATAAAAAGCTAAATTTGGGAATTCCATATAAAATTCTCAGTTACTTCTATATTCAATGAGTATATGTAAAAGTATTTTTTTAAGAGTACAAGATTTTAAATTGCACCCAGCCAGAACACGAGCCATCCTCCTTTCCCTCCCCCCCCCCCCAATATGTTCCAATCCACCTTGGCTCGGATTATACAGGGAGAGAACTCTCAATTCCTGTAGAATTTGTTTATTCAGGATCGACTTATCTCCTGGTCTACCACTTCTGTATACTCCTCATTTTAGCAAGCCTGACTTGTTCACTACTTATTAAATTTAAACTATGCTTGAACTTAAAGTATTTGGAAATTAAATTTACTGTTGCTTTTAAATTCCCTAAGTCTCGTTCTTAATAGTCAGAAGTAATTAAAATGAAATGGGAGGCATCATTGTACTAATACAAGTTTTTGGGTCTAACAGATTTATTTTGCTTAGAATGATTTCAAGACATCCCGTGGTATCCTAACTTTTAAGTAATTTTCAGAAATAAGTTGTCCTTATTCAGTAAGTTATAAAATTTATTAGAATTAAACTTATTGAAATTAAACAGTATAAAATGAAATCAAATTAAATTTGCATAAAATCTCTATAAAATATATTTTACTACTATATAGCTATATAAATATAATATATATATATATAATATATATATATATATACTAGTAGTAGCGTATATAGTAATATAGTAGGTTATATCGATAAGTACGTAGTACGCTACTATATATATATACTGATAATATACATATATATGATATATTATATATATATAATTATATAAGTATATTATATATTTATAGATATATATAATATATTACTATATATATATATATACTATGATATATATATATATATATATATATATAATATGTATTATTATAATATATAGTATATATATATATATATATACTATATATATTATAATATATATATTATATATATATATATATATATACCTATATATATAATAGTATTATATATCAGTGCGGCTCGTGAACCGAGGGAACATCCTGGGAGGCACTTCAATATAATAACTATATATACTATATATATATATATATATATGATATATATAATTTTAATATATATAATACATAAATATATATAACATATATATATATTATTAATATATATATAATATATATAGATTATTATATTACTCCACTCACCCCTAATATATATATAATATATATAGTATATATATATATATATATATATATATATATATATATATATATATATATATATATGCATATATATATATATATATATTATATATACTAATATATAATATAATATATATATATATATATTATATTAATAATAGTATATATACTATATATATATACTATAGTATATATATCATATATATATCATATACAATATTATATATTAATATATATAATATATATATAATTATATTATATATATATTATATAGTATACTATTATATATAATATATATACCTATATGGTAATAATATTAACCGTGAAAGTTCTTTCCTCTTATTGTCTGCTGTTCAACGCGGAGGTACAATAAATAGTATA
>JABUQX010132775.1:2500-12883 GCA_015478945.1 Trachelipus rathkii | reverse complement strand
TTTTTATTGAAACAGCGTTCACAACTTAAATGAATTATTTGGTATATAAAAACAAATATTGAAATTTCTTTAAAAACGTCAATTTAAGACACCTAAAAACTATTAATAAATTCGCTTTTCTGCTTTTTGAAATTGTATTTCAATGAAACATTATTTTTTCAAATGCTGAAAATCCCGTTAAAAACTCAATTTTAAGAATTACCAAATTAATTTCAAATGTTGAAAAATTTAGGAAAAATCGTACTTATAAGGGTTCTAAAAATTTGTAATGTGAAAATTTAAGAAAAAACGTAATTTTAGAAGTTAAAATTTTTATTAAAACAGGTTTTCACAACTAATGAAATATTTGGTATATAAAAACAAATATTGAAATTTCATTAAAAAACGTCAATTTAAGACACCTAAAACTATTAATAAATTCGCTTTTCTGCTTTTTGAAATTGCATTTCAATGAAACACATTATTTTTTCAAATGCTGAAAATACCGTTAAAAACTCAATTTTAAGAATTACCAAATAATTTCAAATGTTGAAATTTAGGAAAAATCGTACTTTTAAGAGTTCTAAATTTGTAATGTGAAAATTTAAGAAAAAGCGTAATTTTAGAAGTAAAATTTTTTATTAAAACAGGTTTTCACAACTAATGAAATATTTGGTATATAAAAACAAATATTGAAATTTCATTAAAAAACGTCAATTTAAGACACCTAAAACTATTAATAAATTCACTTTTCAGCTTTTTGAAATTGCATTTCAATGAAACACATTATTTTTTCAAATGTTGAAAATACCGTTAAAAACTCAATTTTAAGATTTACCAAATAATTTCAAATGTTGAAATTTAGGAAAAATCGTACTTTTAAGAGTTCTAAATTTGTAATGTGAAAATTTAAGAAAAAACGTAATTTTAGAAGTTAAATTTTATTAAACAGGTTTTCACAAATAATGAAATATTTGGTATATAAAAACAAATATTAAAATTTCATTAAAAAAGGTCAATTTAAGACACCTAAAACTATTAATAAATTCACTTTTCTGCTTTTTGAAATTGCATTTTAAAGAAACACATTATTTTTTCAAATGCTGAAAATACCGTTAAAAACTCAATTTTAAGATTTACCAAATAATTTCAAATGTTGAAATTTAGGAAAAATCGTACTTTTAAGAGTTCTAAATTTGTAATGTGAAAATTTAAGAAAAAGCGTAATTTTAGAAGTTAAATTTTTATTAAAACAGGTTTTCACAACTAATGAAATATTTGGTATATAAAAACAAATATTGAAATTTCATTAAAAAACGTCAATTTAAGACACCTAAAACAATTAATAAATTCTCTTTTCTGCTTTTGAAATTGCATTTCAATGAAACACATTATTTTTTCAAATGCTGAAAATACCGTTAAAAACTCAATTTTAAGATTTACCAAGTAATTTCAAATGTTGAAATTTAGGAAAAATCGTACTTTTAAGAGTTCTAAATTTGTAATGTGAAAATTTAAGAAAAAGCGTAATTTTAGAAGTTAAATTTTTTATTGTAAAACAGGTTTTCACAACTAATGAAATATTTGGTATATAAAAACAAATATTGAAATTTCATTAAAAAACGTCAATTTAAGACACCTAAACTATTAATAAATTCTCTTTTCTGCTTTTTGAAATTGCATTTCAATGAAAAACATTATTTTTTCAAATGCTGAAAATACCGTTAAAAACTCAATTTTAAGATTTACCAAATAATTTCAAATGTTGAAATTTAGGAAAAATCGTACTTTTAAGAGTTCTAAATTCGTTATGTGAAATTTAAGAAAAAGCGTAATTTTAGAAGTTAAATTTTTTTATTAAACAGGTTTTCACAACTAATGAAATATTTGGTATATAAAAATAGATATTGAAATTTCATTAAAAAACGTCAATTTAAGCACCTAAAACTATTAATAAATTCTCTTTTCTGCTTTTTGAAATTGCATTTCAATGAAACACATTATTTTTTCAAATGCTGAAAATACCGTTTAAAAACTCAATTTTATTTAACAAATAAAATTTTCAAATGTTGAAATTTAGAAAAATCGTACTTTTAAGAGTTCTAAATTTGTAATGTGAAAATTTAAGAAAAACCGTAATTTTAGAAGTTAAAATTTTTTATTAAAACAGGTTTTCACAACTAATGAAATATTTGGTATATAAAAACAAATATTAAATTTCATTAAAAAACGTCAATTTAAGACACCTAAAACTATTAATAAATTCTCTTTTCTGCTTTTTGAAATTGCATTTCAATGAAACACATTATTTTTTCAAATGCTGAAAATACCGTTAAAAACTCAATTTTAAGAATTACCAAATAATTTCAAATGTTGAAATTTAGGAAAAATCGTACTTTTAAGAGTTCTAAATTTGTAATGTGAAAATTTAAGAAAAAGCGTAATTTTAGAAGTTAAAATTTTTTATTAAAACAGGTTTTCACAACTAATGAAATATTTGGTATATAAAAACAAATATTGAAATTTCATTAAAAAACGTCAATTTAAGACACCTAAAACAATTAATAAATTCTCTTTTCTGCTTTTTGAAATTGCATTTCAATGAAACACATTATTTTTTTCAAATGCTGAAAAAAATACCGTAAAAACTCAATTTTAAGATTTACCAAATAATTTCAAATGTTGAAATTTAGGAAAAATCGTACTTTTAAGAGTTCTAAATTTGTAATGTGAAAATTTAAGAAAAACCGTAATTTTAGAAGTTAAATTTTTTTATTAAAACAGGTTTTCACAACTAATGAAATATTTTGTATATAAAAACAAATATTGAAAATTTCTTTAAAAAACGTCAATTTAAGACACCTAAAAAATATTAATAAATTCGCTTTTCTGCTTTTTGAAATTGCATTTCAATGAAACACATTATTTTTTCAAATGCTGAAAATACCGTTAAAAACTCAATTTTAAGAATTACCAAATAATTTCAAATGTTGAAATTTAGGAAAAATCGTACTTTTAAGAGTTCTAAATTTGTAATGTGAAAATTTAAGAAAAAGCGTAATTTTAGAAGTTAAAATTTTTTATTAAAACAGGTTTTCACAACTAATGAAATATTTGGTATATAAAAACAAATATTGAAATTTCATTAAAAAACGTCAATTTAAGACACCTAAAACTATAATAAATTCGCTTTTCTGCTTTTTGAAATTGATTTAAATGAAACACATTATTTTTCAAATGCTGAAAATACCTTTTTAAAACTCAATTTTAAGAATTACCAAATTAATTTTCAAATGTTGAAATTTAGGAAAAACGTACTTATAAGAGTCTCTAAATTTTGTAATGTGAAAATTAAGAAAAGCGTAATTTTAGAAGTTAAATTTTTTTTATTAAAACAGGTTTTCACAACTAATGAATTATTTGGTATATAAAAACAAATATTGAAATTTCATTAAAAAACGTCAATTTAAGACACCTAAAACTATTAATAAATTCACTTTTCTGCTTTTTGAAATTGCATTTCAATGAAACACATTATTTTTTCAAATGCTGAAAATACCGTTAAAAACTCAATTTTAAGATTTACCAAATAATTTCAAATGTTGAAATTTAGGAAAAATCGTACTTTTAAGAGTTCTAAATTTGTAATGTGAAAATTTAAGAAAAAGCGTAATTTTAGAAGTTAAAATTTTTTATTAAAAAAGATTTTCACAACTAATGAAATATTTGGTATATAAAAACAAATATTGAAATTTCATTACAAAACGTCAATTTAAGACACCTTAAACTATTAATAAGTTCACTTTTCAGCTTTTTAAAATTGCATTTCAATGAAACACATTATTTTTTCAAATGCTGAAAATACCGTTAAAAACTCAATTTTAAAGATTTACCAAATAATTTCAAATGTTGAAATTTAGGAAAAATCGTACTTTTAAGAGTTCTAAATTTGTAATGTGAAAATTTAAGAAAAAGCGTAATTTTAGAAGTTAAAATTTTTTATTAAAACAGGTTTTCACAACTAATGAAATATTTGGTATATAAAAACAAATATTGAAATTTCATTAAAAAACGTCAATTTAAGACACCTAAAACTATTAATAAATTCACTTTTCTGCTTTTTGAAATTGCATTTTAAAGAAACACATTATTTTTTCAAATGCTGAAAATACCGTTAAAAAACTCAATTTTAAGATTTACCAAATAATTTCAAATGTTGAAATTTAGGAAAAATCGTACTTTTAAGAGTTCTAAATTTGTAATGTGAAAATTTAAGAAAAAGCGTAATTTTAGAAGTTTAATTTTTTTTTATTAAAACAGGTTTTCACAACTAATGAAATATTTGGTATATAAAAACAAATACTGAAATTTCATTAAAAAACGTCAATTTAAGACACCTAAAACAATTAATAAATTCTCTTTTAGGCTTTTTGATATTGCATTTCAATGAAACACATTATTTTTTCAAATGCTGAAAATACCGTTAAAAACTCAATTTTAAGATTTACCAAATAATTTCAAATGTTGAAATTTAGGAAAAATCGTACTTTTAAGAGTTCTAAATTTGTAATGTGAAAATTTAAGAAAAAGCGTAATTTTAGAAGTTAAAATTTTTTATTAAAACAGGTTTTCACAACTAATGAAATATTTGGTATATAAAAACAAATATTGAAATTTCATTAAAAAAACGTCAATTTAAGACACCTAAAACTATTAATAAATTCACTTTTCTGCTTTTTGAAATTGCATTTCAATGAAACACATTATTTTTTCAAATGTTGAAAACTCTTAAAAATCAATTTAAGATTTACAATAATTTCAAATGTTGAAATTTAGGAAAAATCGTACTTTTAAGAGTTCTAAATTTGTAATGTGAAAATTTAAGAAAAAGCGTAATTTTAGAAGTTAAAATTTTTTATTAAAACAGGTTTTCACAACTAATGAGATATTTGGTATATAAAAACAAATATTGAAATTTCATTAAAAAACGTCAATTTAAGACACCTAAAACTATTACTCTTTCTAAATTTTCAGCTCTTTTGGAAATTGCATTTCAATGAAACACATTATTTTTTCAAATGCTGAAAATACCGTTAAAAACTCAATTTTAAGATTTACCAAATAATTTCAAATGTTGAAATTTAGGAAAAATCGTACTTTTAAGAGTTCTAAATTTGTAATGTGAAAATTTAAGAAAATGCGTAATTTTAGAAGTTAAAATTTTTTATTAAAACAGGTTTTCACAACTAATGAAATATTTGGTATATAAAAATAGATATTGAAATTTCATTAAAAAACGTCAATTTAAGACACCTAAAACTATTAATAAATTCTCTTTTCTGCTTTTTGAAATTGCATTTCAATGAAACACATTATTTTTTCAAATGCTGAAAATACCGTTAAAAACTCAATTTTAAGATTTACCAAATAATTTCAAATGTTGAAATTTAGGAAAAATCGTACTTTTAAGAGTTCTAAATTTGTAATGTGAAAATTTAAGAAAAAGCGTAATTTTAGAAGTTAAAATTTTTTATTTAAAACAGGTTTTCACAACTAATGAAATATTTGGTATATAAAAACAAATATTGAAATTTCATTAAAAAACGTCAATTTAAGTCACCTAAAACAATTAATAAATTCTCTTTTCTGCTTTTGAAATTGCATTTCAATTGAACACATTTTTTCAAAGCTGAAAAGAGAGTTTAAAAACTCAATTTTAAGATTTACCAAATAAATTTCAAATGTTGAAATTTAGGAAAAATCGTACTTTTAAGAGTTCTAAATTTGTAATGTGAAAATTTAAGAAAAAGCGTAATTTTAGAAGTTAAAATTTTTTATTAAAACAGGTTTTCACAACTAATGAAATATTTGGTATATAAAAACAAATATTGAAATTTCATTAAAAAACGTCAATTTAAGACACCTAAAACAATTAATAAATTCTCTTTTCTGCTATTTGAAATTGTATTTCAATGAAACACATTATTTTTTCAAAAAAAAACTCAATTTTAAGATTTACCAAATAATTTCAAATGTTGAAATTTAGGAAAAATCGTACTTTTAAGAGTTCTAAATTTGTAATGTGAAAATTTAAGAAAAACGTAATTTTAGAAGTTATAATTTTTTATTAAAACAGGTTTTCACAACCTTAATGAAAAATTTGGTATATAAAAAACAAATATGAAAATTTCATAAAAGCGTCAATGTCAAGTCACCTAAAACTATTAATAAATTCTCTTTTCTGCTTTTTGAAATTGCATTTCAATGAAACACATTATTTTTTCAAATGCTGAAAATACCGTTAAAAACTCAATTTTAAGATTTACCAAATAATTTCAAATGTTGAAATTTAGGAAAAATCGTACTTTTAAGAGTTCTAAATTTGTAATGTGAAAATTTAAGAAAAAGCTAATTTTAGAAGTTAAATTTTTTTATTAAACAGGTTTTTTGTCACAACTAATGAAATATTTGGTATATAAAAACAAATATTGAAATTTCATTAAAAAACGTCAATTTAAGACACCTAAAACTATTAATAAATTCGCTTTTCTGCTTTTGAAATTGCATTTATTCCAATGAAACACATTATTTTTCAAATGCTGAAAAATACCGTTAAAAATCTTAATTTTATGATTTATCCAAAATAATTTAATATGTGAAATTTAGGAAAAAATTGTACTTTTAAAAGTTCTAAATTTGTAATGTGAAAATTTAAGAAAAAGCGTAATTTTAGAAGTTAAAATTTTTTATTAAAACAGGTTTTCACAACTAATGAAATATTTGGTATATAAAAACAAATATTGAAATTTCATTAAAAAACGTCAATTTAAGACACCTAAAACAATTAATAAATTCTCTTTTCTGCTTTTTGAAATTGCATTTCAATGAAACACATTATTTTTTCAAATGCTAAAAATACCGTTAAAAACTTAATTTTAAGATTTACCAAATAATTTCAAATGTTGAAATTTAGGAAAAATCGTACTTTTAAGAGTTCTAAATTTGTAATGTGAAAATTTAAGCAAAAGCGTAATTTTAGAAGTTAAAATTTTTTATTAAAACAGGTTTTCACAACTAATGAAATATTTGGTATATAAAAACAAATATTGAAATTTCATTAAAAAACGTCAATTTAAGACACCTAAAACTATTAATAAATTCACTTTTCTGCTTTTTGAAATTGCATTTCAATGAAACACATTATTTTTTTCAAATGCTGAAAATACCGTTAAAAACTCAATTTTAAGATTTACCAAATAATTTATTAAATATTTGGAATATAGGAAAAATCTCACTTTTAAGAGTTCTAAATTTGTAATGTGAAAATTTAAGAAAAAGCGTAATTTTAGAAGTTAAATTTTTTTATTAAAACAGGTTTTCACAACTAATGAAATATTTGGTATATAAAAACAAATATTGAAATTTCATTAAAATACGTACAATACAAACCGACACCATGAAAGCTACTTTATAACCAACACCTTTTCAGCTTTTGAAACTGCATTTCAATGAAACACTATATTTTTTCTTTCTTCAAATGCTGAAAATACCGTTAAAAACTCAATTTACAGATCTAACACAACATAAATTCACTATGTCTCGAACATTCTCAGGGAAAAACTCGTAACACTTTTTAAGAGTTCTAAATTCATGTGAATGGAGCAATAATTTAAAGCAAAAAGCCGTTCTACCAAATTTAGACATTCCAATTATTTATTCAGAAACAGGTAGTATTATCACCCACACCACAATGAACTCATCCTGGATAATACCTCACCACCAAACACAAATATTAGACGAATTCATTACACAAACAACACGTACAAATTTAAAGACACCTTGCCTAACACTTATCTAATAAATTAAACCTATTATCCATGCTTTTGAATAAATATGCTCTGTCAATGAAACACATTAATTTTTATCCAAACTGAAGGAAAATAACGCCCTATAACAAACTCCATCTGTTATAGACCCCTTACCACACAATAACTCATACCCAACTGCATTGAAATTATAGAGAACAAGAATCAGGTAACACATCATAATAAACCGCAGTTGACATAACACCTAGCCAAACCCTGTTAAATGTTGCACACGAATATTACATAAGGCACAAGAACATTTACGACAGAGACATTAACAACAACTATACTCTAAAATCAATCATATAACAACAGGCGCTCATCTTCACAAACATAAATGCAAAGCAGATTCCACGAGCCAACCTAATATAAAACAACATAGATATTGAAACGCGCAAATTTCAGTTTAAAGAAACACCATCAATTATTCAGAAGCAACACTTGAACAACCGCCCCCACAGAAACAACTATTAACTACCAATCTCCACTTATCGCTCATTCTTGACACGACACTACCTCCAAATGAAACAAACTTCCTTTTTTCAAATAGCATGGCACAAATCACCGTCATATCACCAAACTCAACTCCATTAATTAGAGCAGTGGTACCCAACCTTTAGTCTTTCTCGAGCAAATTGAGAATTTAACATTTTTGCTATTATATATATATATATATATATATATATATATATATATATATATATATATATATATATATATATATATATATATATATATATATATTTTTGTTATATAAACAAAAATATATATATATATATATATATATTTCAAAATGGTCCTAAGTGGGTTTGAACCCTTACCCTTGAGATGGTACTCCAGAGTGTTAAATCGAGACCACGATTGGCTAAAAGGAAACCCATCATTTTACCTCTGAAAGCTTAGCTTCCCAAGAGGAGCGAAGGCGTGTCTTGGACACCTAACCTCCGACGGGCCTCCCCGCCAACACTCGGGTCAGGGGCAACACTGGGTAATTTTTAACCGGACATTATTAGATATTCAAAGATGTTTGTGCAATAAACGCAACAATTATTTGTATATTTCAAATGGTCCTAAGTGGGTTTGAACCCTTACCCTTGAGATGGTACTCCAGAGTGTTACCTCGAGACCACGATTGGCAAAAGGAAACCCATCATTTTACCTCTGAAAGCTTAGCTTCCCAAGAGGAGCGAAGGCGTGTCTTGGACACCTAACCTCCGACGGGCCTCCCCGCCAACACTCGGGTCAGGGGCAACACTGGGTAATTTTTAACCGGACATTATTAGATATTCAAAGATGTTTGTGCAATAAACGCAACAATTATTTGTATATTTCAAATGGTCCTAAGTGGGTTTGAACCTTACCCTTGAGATGGTACTCCAGAGTGTTACCTCGAGACCACGATTGGCTAAAAGGAAACCCATCATTTACCTCTGAAAGCTTAGCTTCCCAAGAGGAACGAAGGCGTGTCTTGGACACCTAACCTCCGAAGGGCCTCCGCCAACACTCGGGTCAGGGGAAACACTGGGTAATTTTTAACCGGACATTATTAGATATTCAAAGATGTTTGTGCAAAAAAAAAACAATTTTTTGTTTATATTAAATGGTCCTATGGGTTTGAACCCTTACCCTTGATATGGTACTCCAGAGTGTTATCTCGAGACCACGATTGGCTAAAAGGAAACCCATCATTTTACCTCTGAAAGCTTAGCTTCCCAAGAGGAACGAAGGCGTGTCTTGGACACTTAACCTCCGACGGGCCTCCCCGCCAACACTCGGGTCAGTTGCAACACTGATCAAGCTTTCAGAGGTAAAATGATGGGTTTCCTTTTAGCCAATCGTGGTCTCGAGGTAACACTCTGGAGTACCACCTCAAGGGTAAGGGTTCAAACCCACTTAGGACCATTTGAAATATACAAATAATTGTTGCGTTTATTGCACAAATCATCTTTTGTATATATATATATATATATATATATATATATATATATATATATATATATATATATATATATATATATATATATATATATATATACATATATATATTTTTTAAAACTTTTATTTTTAATAAACGTGTTGAATCTAAATACGTGAGCCACGTTAAAAACGGTAAGCGAACAACACATTACTCGCGAGATACGGGTTGAGCACTGTCGAGTTAGAGTATACCTTCTGTAGACACGTTTTCGGTATTTTTTCTCGATTCTTTCTTACTCTAATAATTCCTGGCAGACGTAAGATGAAGGGAGAAATTTACTACTTTCTCTCTCTCTCTATCTATATATATATATATATATATATATATATATATATATATATATATTTTTTTATACATATAAATATATATAATATATATATATATATATATATATATATATATATATATATATATATATATATATATATATATATATATATATATATATCAGTTTTTATATAACTTTTTTTAACAAAAATATTTATTAATTGTGTTATTTCCTATAGAACTACTGATTTTTTTACTTTAAAAAAAAATTCGCCATTCAGTGAATTATGAAAC